>KN893895.1:4784-36550 GCA_000934455.1 Apostichopus parvimensis | reverse complement strand
CTGTACACTAGTGTCTAATTACCGACGGTAGCAAGCTGTGTGTGTACTTTCTGGGATCGATGGTGGTGTTTAACACTTCTGTTACACCTCATTCGAAACTAGGTCAATTTACCGGCATTAGACGTTTCTTTTTGCGCGAGTCTTCACACCCTTTAAGCTTCACTTTGAATATGCATTATGTAAATTGTATATGCGTCATCATTTACCATCTGAATATGTATCACCGTTTATGATAAAAGAAAAAAATGTGAGAGTACAGTTATTGGATTTATAGGAAAATCAATTGAAGTAAATTTAACTTCCGAATGTTTTTTTTGTTTTTTCTTTTTGGTTTGGACACTCTCATATCTCACCCAGTAACTTTTGGGCGGGTTTCTTACTTTCGGACATTTTGCGTTATGTGTTTTTGTTTCGGTTTCAGGAATTGAAAATGTGCCTTGAATTTGAATGCTTTTAATTAGTGACATGTCTCCTGTTAGCTTGATCGTGGTCAGCTTGACCGTGTAAACTTTGGCAGAACCACTAGCTACTTCCATGTCATCGAGTTTACTCAAATATGAAACTCGGTCAGTCAGTTGTTTTCTTAATTGTCTCTGTTCAACAGGAAGTGCCTATAACAGCAGTCACCATAGCAACATGTCAAACTCGACACTAGACTCCAACATGATGAGCCCCAATAACAGCAGTGGTTCGCTGGGGATCTCCCCTCACATCAGCCCCAGGATGCACCACCAGGCCGTTTCACCGCAGCAGCTGCAACCCATGCCCGCCCCCTCGGTGGTGGTCCATCCTGTGACAGATGACGTGGAAGACACCTTTGACTGGGATAGCATCGTCTAGGCAGAGGCAGGCAGTATTTGTTGCTGTGTTTGAGTTTGTGTGTGATCAAATTGTGTTTCATTAATCTGAACTGAAATCCTTAGGAATGCAGCCTTTTTGCCCCCTTTTATCTCATTTCTCATTCACAGTCTTGCTTGCAGAGCAACTTTGATCTTTGACCTCTCTCTTCTCCTGTTGTTCATCCAATGATCTGTGGCTGTCGAGTATTGCTTGTTGGTTTCAAAAGTATCATTTAGAAGAGTTTGGGGAACAGGTTGATATATGGTAATACAGAAAAATGATCAAGGAAGGGGGGGGGGAGTGGTCATGACTGAGGTCAAATGTCCACTGAATAGTCAGTATGGCTTCACATAAAGAATTACATCCAATAGTATGAAGTGAAATGTCCAATGAATAGACAGTGTCAGTCAATACGAAGAATAATAACCACCAATATTAATATTCATAAGATCAAATTTCCATTTGAATAGACAGTATCAGTTTAAAAAGAATAATATCCACTAACATTAATATACATGAGGTCAAATGCCAACTGCATAGTCAGTATATCTCAATTTATGTAGAATAATAACCATTAATATTCATAATATCAAATTCCATTTGAATAGACAGTATCAGTTTTTAAAGAATAATATCCACTAACATTGATATTCATGAGGTCAAATGCTAACTGAATAGTCAGGATATCTTGATATGAAGAATTACATCCCCTAATATTAATATTCATGAGGTCAGATGTCAACTGAATAATCATAGTAATATTGACATGGGATCAATCTCAGGCTTTGCCAGTCAGTTGTTGGGAAGGTTATTTACGATAATAAAGAACTCTGTTGATTTCATCGGTCATCCTCTTGTGTAGTGTTGTGCCGATATCAATTTTTTGCCGATATCCGATATTCCAATCCCGATATCGGCCGGATATAGATACGGATGCTTTAAACAGCCAGAATGAAGGTCAAATCACACTGCATTGTTCGTAGATCTGAAATATGTCATGTTTACAACTTTCTGCAAACATTTCTTGGATTCATGCCAAGAATATTTGCAGGGGCAAAAACAGGTATCATCGGGTATGTTTGGTTTTAATTATGTTGTGTACACTTGTATAATACAGGCTGCCTTGTACGTAATGTTTAGTGACTTGACTGGTCTGTTGACAGATCGTTATCTGTAAATATTTTTCAGAAACTTGCGTCATGTTTCTTTGACCAGCTGATTGGGATATTGACCACTTGCTATAAACAAAAGGAAACTGAGGCTAAAGAAATGGATTTTTCGAACAGATTAATAAATCATCGCGAGTAACAAGAAGTGCCTTTGTTGTGACAAGAAAAAAATGTTCAATATCGGTGTGCCGTTATCGATGATGAGGCTCAATTTTAACGATACCGATATGCAGCGATATTGCAAATATCGGCTGATACCCATATCGCAAACGATTATCGGTGCAACACTACTTTTGTGTCTAAATAGAACCAAGCAGTACAATATGTTATGATAAGTAATTATATTATAATTAATTAGTTAATGTCAGTCTTCTTATTGGCTGAAGCCACCGATGTAAAGGATTAATTGCCCTTTATAGTTGATTTCCCTGACATAAGGAGACAGTCTAGTAATTTGCCAGTCAGGGAAAACTTGATTTGAAAAAGTTTCAACAGTGGCTCAAATCTTGTTAGCATTGGGAATATATCCATGACAAACCCAGCGAGGGATTACGGAAATTCAATCTAGGGGATTAATAAGAATTTTCAGCTTCTTTTTATTAAGGAAAGGAAGTGGGGAAAATCATCAACAACAATGTGAGCATATACACAGTTTGTATAGACCTATCACTATGTGTCTCTCGATGTGTCTCCAAATCTATTAGTCTGAAAAACTGAATTAAATTGGCCAAATATCCTTGACTACTCTAGTAGTTTTAAGGCCTCTTGAAGGAACAGTTTGCCCTTTAGCAAGGTTTACAGACCATCATAATGTTAAAAACACCATTACCGAGGTACGTGTGGGTCATTTGTTTTAGTGATACCTCCCCCATATTACCTGTGTACTAATACCTACTATAAAGTTAGCATCTGTTCATAGATGATATACTTATAAATAGAACAAGTTGAGGGATGATGAAAGAAGTCATTTTATATCTCTCTTCATTTGGAAGGTCATCTTAAGCGCCCATTCTGCCTGGGAGCAGTGTCACAGAGAGGCAATTGACCATAGCCATTAGTGAGGTACATCCTCTGTATGTTTGAGTGTGGACTTAAAAATCATACCTCACTCCAAATACTGTTGTCATTACCCCCCCCCCCCCCCATTATCATTGACAAACACATTGCTGAAGACGTTTGACTTTTGAGATGACGTTATGCTTTGGGAGGAGTTTTATTTCAAAATGTGACGTGAGGGAAGGTAGAATTTACTACTCATTTCAGACGACAAAAGAAAGCATCGTAAATCCAAGCATTTCTGTGGAAAGTTTTTTTTGAAATATTAGTCGATGCAACATTTTGCTTGATATTGTATTGAATACAACTCGCAAAAAGTGTGATATCTGTGAAGAAACGTTGTGACGTCGAGAAACGGAGGTCTAAGATTCCTTGCTCCAAAAAGAACAAAATTAGAAAATGCTAATGATGACGATGATGACTTCAACTCCAGATCAATTTCAATATTTACAGTTTTGTAAGACTTTCGTCCATCATCACATCTTTGAAATGTTTTTTTTTCCTTCCAAATTTAAACAACTGATGCACAGGTTTTTTTCTGTCCAAATTTTAACATCTGATGCAACGGATGACAATGCAGATTAGCAGTGTACACAGACATGAACAACAACGACAACAAAAATGGTTTAAAAGTCAGTTTTTGTATCAATTTTGGAAGATGCCTGATTCGTTTGATACCACAGACAGATCACATCGCAAAATCACTAGCTTTAATACCGTTCAAGTCTCTATATCAAATAACAATTATGACGAACAAAATTATGGTTAAAGGAAAATGTGTTCCTGCCAGTCAGTGTTTTGAACTTGTACACTTCCCTTGTAATAATTTCTTGTTCCTGTCAATCAACTTGCAAAAAATTCTTACAGTAAGTAAGATAATTTGCCCAACAGAAACAATTTTTTTTGTAATTAACTCCACCTCTAAAGCCTTGCATGAATTGAATACCAGTTTTTTCTCAGTAATTTGTACATACCAAGTGTCCTTTATATTTTGCTGCATCAAATTTGTAACAACTTTGGTTTCTTTCGTCACGTGTAGACGACTGATTATGATTTCATTTGGTAAAAAAAAATTCATTTGGAATTTTATTTGTTTGTTGTTGTGGTTGGAATATAATATTCGTGAAGCAGAAGTAAACATTATTTAAGGTCTTTAATTGAGGGAATCGTGACACCGGGTCTCGCTCTTCACACCTCTGCCAAATTGCAGGAATCTGTGCTGGAAAATATATTTTGTTCCCCTGCAACCAGGAGGGTAAAAAAGGGACATCTGTCAAACTTTTGACTAGGATTGACTGTTCCCAGTGTAAGAATTCTATAATTAATATTCTTGATTATTGCATGTTGAACTCTATATACATTATTGATTTAATAGAGCAATTATTGGGTACAATATTCATGAATCATGATTATTCATTGTTAAAAACTGTTTGGATGTGGAGACAAAATCCACTGTGAATGAAATATCGGGTGAAGAAACGATAAACTATAGACTGCCAATATTAATATTAATTTAGAGGAGGGTTGTATAAATGGGTTTTTTTGGGTGGGGAGGGGGGGGGGCTTAGTTGTGGATGGAATAAGTTACTTTCGATTTCTCTGTTTCAATAATCTTCACATTAATAGATCAACTGTGTAAAGTTGTAAATATGATTTAATATAGATTATCATCATTAAAAAAAAACAAAAAACTATGAGGTATGCTAAAAATATGCAATTTTGTATGAATGTTCAAATTATTTGATAGAGTATGAAATGGAGATGAATATAAGGTGATGCACATGTAAGACCAGTCTATCTTTACAAAATTTCAGAAATAATCTTTTATTTTATAATTTTTGGAAATATATTCTTTGTGTGTTCATAAGAGACAACGCAGGTGGAAGGAAAAAGGGGCAAGGCTATACCAAAGAAGTAAAGGGGAAAAAAGGAGAAAGCTCTTTGCCAAAACAATGAGCCCTGGAAAAAATGTAATGTGGGAAAAATCCTGTTAAAGTAAAAAATCTTGAAAAAGAGTTTATTAGTACCATGGCATGCATTGTTCATAAAACAGATTATAACCGATACTTATCCGGTTGCCCTAAATCAAGCAAACTATGGGGCCTAACCCAAAAAGTGAGTCGTGACAAAGATTTTGGTGTGTCACAGTATTACTCCAGGCGTCAGAAAATTTATCTTCAGTGTTTTGGAGTTTACTGACGTCCATATCCCGCGCGACCTATCTTGCATTCTGAGTAATTGATTCTGAGAGGGTGTTGAGGAGGGGAGGGGTGGGTCGTGGCTCTTTCCTCATGGAAGTTCCTGTACCATGGGCCTGACATGCCACACAGTGATGTTAATTTGCCTAATGTGGGTCCTTTTTCAATAAAGTAAGTAAATTCTTTACTGCAGAGTAAAGTGTTACCAGCTAAGTCAAAGTCCCGATCACTTTGGCTCTGATAGAAACATGCAGATATTACACTGATGTTCAGTAGCAAAACAGGTCATTGTGGCTGATAATACAATACCTGTGTCATACTTGGGTTCTTACAGTGGAATAATGCACAGTTAGGTATCACTTGTTGGCCATTTGCATTATCCATTGCTTGGATGCTTTCACATGCTATTAATAGGCTATGAGTCATTGTTTTTGTGGCCCCGGGAATTATGAGTTGCATATTATAGCATCAAAAACGGATTTATTTATTCATGTGCACCATGAGCTGTGTTTTTTTTATAATGAACTACATATTAATTAACATTGTGTACGCTCATTAAACGGTTAAGATGTTACATCGGTAAACCTGTCATGAGGTGAGGATCAAAAGTGTTTCTTTTTCGTTTCCAAATACCGTCAGATTTTCACCTTAGATCATGTGATTTTATCAAATGGAGTGGTTAAAGTTACCTCAAGATATGAGACCGAGTATTAGCTATTAATGATCTTGTTTGAAAGTTTACCAAGAAATCCGATATTTTCTTAAATTTGCATTTTCATAGTAAAATTTGCTGCAGGGTTCTCTTTCTTGGTATTTTTTTGTTACCACTATAATGATCAATTAATGTTGTGATGCTTTGAGCAGTAAATTTTCGTACAGAACAGGCATAACAGGAATTTGTCAATGGTGAAAATCAATGTAGCAAACATTCCCTCCTTTACCCCCATTCCCACCCTCTACCCCTCCCCCCTCTCCTCTAATCGTCCACATCCTGTCCAACAAAGTGAGACTTTTTGATCACTTCTCATCCCATGGCCTATGGCAGCATTTCAGCCCTTGCATACTCTTGTTTTTGTGGTATTAATGTAGCATGCAATGTTTACACATCCAGAAAGTTAAATATCAAATTCAAATAATTTTACAGTATTTGGTGAGTATTGGATCGAAGACTGACAATGTTGACACCGATTGAGTTTGCTTTGTCTCCAAGTTGTGTTTTTTGATGTGTTTTGTTTTAATAGTTAGAGGAATCGGAGCTGTAGAGTATTTTCAATATCAAAACAGGATCTAGTTAAAGGACTACAGCAGTTTGAGATAAAACAACAAATTTAACCTGAAGAGTTAATTTCTGTGTACAAATAGACGTGTACAAATGGCCTGTAAGTGCGCAAAAGTAGAAGCATTTAGAACTACAGTATCACTTTTAAGCTCTCATGCATAGTTTATAAACCTATCTATTTTAGAGAAAGAAAAATGTATTTTATTTTATCCAAAGGATCATGATGGTATATATATCTGCTGTTTTTATTAAATGCCATATTGTTTTTTTGTTTTTTTTTGCTTTGATACACATAATGTGACTGTTTGGTTTGTGCAAAGCCATTGTTATACATAAGTATTGGGGGTTATGAAGCTCTGTATATAGTATGCAAATGACCCTGTTTTTTTCCCCTTTTGTGTGTTTCTTACCTTTTGTTGAAAGTTTGCTAGAATTTGTAAATATGTTCCACAAAATTTACAAAATGTATACTTCATTACATTTGTAGAGTTATTATATTATAATCTTTTGTACATATTTGTAGGTAAGATACAGATTTCTTAACTGAAACATTTTCAACTTTTTTTTTTCTGAGAATGCTGTGTGAAGGTTTCAAGAAAATTAAATCTGCCTTTCGTGGCACAAACATCTGGAATCGTTTGTAATGTAATATTTGTGTCAGCGCAAAATAGCATGTAGCCCATATAGTTGCTACTGTTTAACACACCCAAAATAGTAGCAGAAAGAGTTCCCTACGGAGGTATTATAAAAATAACTTGCAAAAAGGCATTGAAGACTCGCCCCAAACCAAGTGCGGCCATCTGAAAAAGTTAACTTTCCATTGCTTGCAAGTGACATTTTGTTCGTATCGCTACAAAATGCAGACAGTAATGAAACGTGATACCTTGTTATCTTTAGCTGAACCTGAGATGTCCATCGCTGTATCGTTTGTACACTGTGCTGTGGGCATTGACCGCAGCTGTATGAACGGACTGTACACTAGTGTGTAATTACCGTTGGTAGCAAGCTGTGTGTGTATTTTCTGGGATCGATGGTGGTGTCTAACACTTCTGTTATGCCTCATTCAAAACAAGGTCAGATTACCAGCATTAGACATTTCTTTTTGAGCGAGTCTTCACACCTGAGCCACTTCTGTTCTGGGGAGCTCGCATGGTACAAAATGTTTGTTTTGTCTTCTACTTTTGGTTACTTGCGGTAGACATGAACATGCATATTAAATCTAGACTAAATCCTACTTGCAAACATCTCCTTTCAGTAGTGTTTCAAACCACACTTTCAGAAGTATTTCCCTCTCACCATAGGCCTACTTTATCACTGTACATAACAGCTGTAAGATGTCATTGCTAATTTCAGCTATTACCAATAGGTTAAAGATTCTTTGCAAAGTACCATTAAAAGGTGATTTCATTCTGACCATTAAATACAGGCAGTAAGCTAAAGTCACTTAATCAATTTTTACCACTTGACCGTAACAACAGGTCCACCATCTGATCATCAATAGATGTAGTGACAGAAATTGTCACAATATTTTCGAACTGGTAGAAATGGGATGTCCATTCTAGTGGCAGACTTCATGTGTTAGCCAAATTTGACAAAACTGCTATGATCTCTAGGGAGTAAAGTGGTTCCTCTAGAGCAATTTGGTCACTGATAATGATCTTGTTGACAATTTTGTGTTTTATAATCTTTCACCTCAAAGATGATTTAGAATGCCAAAGTGCTAGCTCATTTGAAAACTCATTGCACATGTGATGCTTAAAAACTAAGAAATAGACTCTTGCAATGTTATTGCAAATTAAGTCTCAATAGCCTGAAACTGATGAGGAAAGCAAGACAACTTCCAATAAAACTTCCTGCCAGACTCTTCAACCACAAAACAAGTTTGAATTCTTCAACTGATTCGAAAGAAACCCTTCTAGTCATATCCTGAAATCAAAACTCACTTATTGTGTGCCAAATAACTTCCATTGATATTTTCTGCTGAATAATGAAAAAAAAACTTCATATTTAGGTTATACTGCTTTGTATGAGGCATCTGAGAAATATGTAACAGACGCTAGCATTGACCAGCTGGAGAATGGGTTGAATGAGTAATAGGGTATTAGGAGATCATGGAAAGATCATGGATATATCATGGATGGACGACAACAGTGAGGTCTCATTTATACAATTGAGATTGCATGCTGGCTTTAAAGGCATTGAAGACTCGCCCCAAACCGTGTGCGACCATCTGAAAAAGTTAACTTTCTGTTGCTTGCAAGTGCGTTTTGTTCGTGTCGCTACAAAATGCAGACAGTAATGAAACATGATACCTTGTTATCTTTAGCTGGACCTGAGATGTCCAGCACTGTATCGTTTGTATACTGTGCTGTGGGTATTGACCACAGCTGTATGTACTGAATGTACACTAGCGTCTAATTACCGACGGTAGCAAGCTGTGTGTGTATTTTCTGGGATCGATGGTGGTGTCTAACACTTCTTTCACACCTCATTCGAAACTAAGTCAGATAACCGGCATTAGACGTTTCTTTTTGCGCGAGTCTTCACACCCTTTAAGTCATCACATCTTCTTTCCTAGCCATTTTGATTAAAATCTTGACAAGCCCTTTTGAGACAGATCATTTTTGGGCCATGAATATTAGAGACATGTTCAGAGTTACCCATGCAGATGTTGTTCATGTTTATTTAGACTCTCTATATAAGAGTTAGGGTAGGAGTGAGGGGGTACCCCTTCCCCTAAAATCTCAAATAATTTCTGCAAAAAAAGGGGAAGAAAAAGATACATTCCAATTCTTCTCTCTAATGTATTTTAGTGTCTCTGCAATCGTTATGAGAGAACAAGATATATCTAAAAATGCTGTAGCAACTGGGAATTTATTTCCCTAGGTAGTCATCCTCCTGAGCTCAGCCCCAGTACCCCAAGTCAATACCAGTGTAGCCCCTTCCCCTCCCCTCTGACCACCCTAAATCACAACTACCCTACTGCTGTGCTGTATCTAGCTGCAGGAGCAACTGGAAAGTTCTTCTCTGTGATGGATGGGATGTTAACTAGGTAGCAGATACGGTTCTCTGAACATGGAATGTTTAAATGCATTGAAGACTCTCCCCAAACCGCGTGCCGTGCTCTGAAAAAGTTAACTATCCGTTACTTGCAAGTGAAGTTTTTTTCTTGTCGCTACAAAATGCAGACAGTAATGAAAGGTGATACCCTGTTATCTTTTATCTAGACCGGAGATGTCCATCGCTGCTATGTACACCGTGTTGTGGGTATTGACCGTAGCTGCATGTATTGACTGTACACTAGTGTCTAATAACCGACGGTAGCAAGCTGTGTGTGTAGTTTCTGGAATAGATGGTGGTGTCTAACACTTCTGTTACACCTCATTCGAAACTAGGTCAGATTACCGGCATTAGACGTTTCTTTGTGAGTCTTTAATGCCTTTAAGGGTTAAAACTCAAAAAACAAAAATGGTCCATCACAAACAAAAGCGTTGCTCTTTTCATCATTTATTAAAAGCCATCTTACTTCTACACCAAAAGTATACTCTGTTAATAGGAAAAGATAATGTTAATGATCTCACATGCCCATAGTGATTACATTTGCACTCGTTCATATTAACTATTAGCAGGGACTATAGTGAAGGGTAAAGTAACATCGCTTGATAATACCAAACTTCTGTGAAGGCAACTTTGTTCAGTTTATATCTTCATGACAAACTTGTGTCCACAAAGATCATCACAACGTTACAAAATATGTCTTTCAATACAAATGGATAATCCAAAACTATAAAAAAAAATTGTTCTGAAAGTTTGATCACAGTTTTTGAAACTTCATTGAATGATATTAACATATCTAGCAATTTTTGGCATCACTATATAGTCCCTTAAGAAAGCAAAAAAAACATGTTTTCCAAAGATGTCTAATGTCTGCAACTTTTGCATAGATTGTGCAAATGTGTATTCCAGAAATGACTTCCCTTAATAGCTATCAACAAGGTATAAGACCAAGAAAATGGCTAAGAAAAGACAGAAAAGTAAACAGGGTAACACAGCACCTTCCATTTGCCAACAAATTATCCTCTGATTAAGTAAGTCCGCCAAAAACTCAATTGCTATAGACCATTTGAATAGGGTATACATTTAAAAACAAATTGTAACAACAAAACGTGCAAGATGCTTTTGAAAGACTAAGCTTCACTGATCACTATGCAATGCCTGGAGTAGCTTACATCCCGATACAGAGTTGGGGGGGGGGGGGGAACTAGTAACCTGCACTAGTCTAGCCTGCAAGGAGCATAGCCAACAGGTAAGTTGACAATCTAGGAATGTGCTTTTGAGAATAGGAGGGAGGGAGAGACTAGAGGTGAGAGAGGATGGAGAAGGAGTGGTTACTGTTTCCAGATGTTATGTTTGTGAACTACTACAAAGGGGGGGGGGGGGGAGAAATCACTGAATTGGTATAGTGATTAAGTTTGGGGAAAGACAACTCTTTGCCAGTTCTTCACCCTTCCAACTTTCTTTCACCCTCCCTTCTCCCTCTCCACCCTTCCCTCTATATCTATCCCCTCCCCCTTCTCTCTCAACCCTCATCTAGCCTCTCTCTCCTGTGAACAACATCCAGCTCAGACACTATCATTTTCCAACATTCAAAGTACATCTGCTATTAGAATTCTGAGTAAAATGTTTCTAAACTAGACTTAAATTTTCTTGGTTTACTTTTCTTTTTTTTTAACTTTTCTTTTTTTTGGAAATGGTAGGAAATCTCACAGATATTATGTAAACTTTCTTATTGACTAGCCTGAATTCACAAGTCGAACAAAGCAGTCATTTGTATTTGCCTTCCAAAAATGACACACCTGTTTCCATAACCTACCAAATACAATGAAATAAAGCAGTACAGTGCTATGCACAAACCGTATACAGTATTGCCAAAGGTGGGTACCATTAGCTATTCATCAGACTTTTGGGTTCACAAAAACAACAACTCTGACCATATTCTTACATGCAAATTAAGATCGGCATTCTGCAGCACATAACAATCGTTGAAAGTGTGATAAACTTTAATGCTAGTTTTGTAAGATAACACAGGTTTTGTCACTAAATTTGTAACAAGAATTAAACAAATAGTGGATTTTGTGCTAGTATATTTTGTAACATGACAGATACAAACATTGTGCAACAACCAACTAGCTGTTTTGACAATAAATATATACACTTTTAAAAACTAGATAAAAAAGCCAAATGACCCAAAATAAAATATTTTACGTTCCCAGACAGATTTGGTCCTCGAAAACCTATACCATACCAGAAACATTCTTTCCTCCGAATAATATTTGAATTAAGGACAAAATAAAAAAAGAAAAAAAAAGGCAAAGTTTTTCAACAAGACCCATTATATAGGTTAAAGCTGCCAAGTGGAAGAAAGATTTCAAAGGCATCATTATCCATTCACTGCTAACTATTTAAACAATAATTTTTGATGAAGATAATGTATAGCATTTCAACATTTTTGCTTTAAAAGAAATGGCTGCTAACTTTAAAAACTAGCTTGACAACAATCCAAAATGAACCATCCTGGCCCAGGGATGAGTGATAACAATTGTCACCGCTGAGGAAAGACAATGGTTCTCTGTCTAAGGTAGACCGACTAGGTCAAAGTATCTACGGTGCTGTACCTCAATAGAACAGCAACTCAATTTCATTGCAATTGTTTTGACATATATTCTGTGTTTCTCAAAAATTTCAAATTCTTAAAATCTGGAAGACAGACATGAATGAGAGGGTTCAAGGTTCAATGATCGTGGATTGTATAAACTCAAGTCTTCAAAGCCACAGATTCTAAAGGTTTTCTTTATAGGAATTGACAATGCAAATATCGAATTTGACAGTTATTGATATTATATTTATTTGTCCAGTCTTATAAAAGAAAGCTTGAACAGCATGGAATGGCCTTGAAAGAAATCCATATTGGATTTATTTTAAGTGCTGTAACAGCCACTAGCCCAGTGTTTTCTAACCTTTTCCACTACTAGTATCTTCTAGCAATTGGACTATTTTTTTGGCAGTTCCTGTACCAGCCGTGGATGAATGCTTTTCGCATATAAATTAATTGTTTCTGCCTATAGCTTCACACACCCTAGAGTCCTTTCCTCACATGGACTCAAGGTTAAGAAACTCTGCACGACGCCCTCTATTGTTTTAGGGTGCTTCTGGAGATCGCCATTAAGATAATTGTTACCATAATCTATAACTTTAATTTACAATATACAACATAAATTAACATCTGTTAGACAGATTGTATCTCTGAGGATCATCCACACCAAAAGTAAAATTTAATATCAGTACACACCATATTAGGCCTTGAATAAAATTCAAAATAAAATACTGAGCAAAAGCGTAGCGTATAAAGATGAAAAAACTGATATTCTATATCAATAAGTTTGACGTTCAGTCGAAAAGATTATATCTCTTAAAAATAACAGATTCGATGGATGGAAAATAATAATAAAATTTTTCATCTAAACTGCATGATATCAATGAAGCCAAAGAAAGATTAGGTCTTCCACTGAACGTCGTTCCTCATTCCCCTCTTCGGCAATGACAATTTATATAAAACTTAATATCAACCAACCAAAATTAGCACTATGATCAAAGTATAAAGTCGCCATCAAAACATTGCAAGTCTAAGCAGAAATTTTTCAAAAAAAATGTCTGCACATGGATGATTTTTGAGCAGCAAAAACTGATTCTTTTCAAATTTCTATACTATCTACTTCTGCAGTTAGAGCTGCATCAAAGTTCTGGGAAGTAGAGGTTCCTATCCCATAATTTCCAACATTGCCACCTTTCATTCCATGTTGGTCAGTCAGGGGGCCAGAGATCAGACCATCTCTTAGCTCTTCCTCCTCTGGCAATCTCTCGACTTTCAAACTTTGAGCCTTGTCTGCGGAACTGGAATCTTTGGAGGGAGGAAGTTCTCCGTTTCGCTCCGGTCTCCCTATTTCTACATTACCTTGATCGTTTTTAACATCCGTCTCTTCCTGGAAGCCGCCGTGCTCCTCTCTTGTACCTCCACCAACAACTGCATCTTTCTCTGATATCTCCATCATCGACTGGCTTCTCGTCTTGTCGTGCGTCGATCGGGATTGGACGAGATTTAATGACGGACTCTTTGTGACATCCGAGGAGAATCCAGTCGCCTCTTCCATCTTCTTCCGGGTGGGTGAGAGATTCAGATCCTTGGCGTCGATGCACAGCGTCTCCTCCAATTGATCATCTGATTGGGCTTCTTCCCCCAAATCTGGCGGCCGATCCTTCGACAAGAGCTTTCCTTTGGTCAGTTTACTGAGGCAGGAAGAGTTCCTTCTCTCTTTTTGCCTGATCCCCATTTCTTTCAGAATAACGTCCATCTTGTTCGAATAGTCCAGATGACCGCTGACCTGTGACAGCAGATGATGACCATCAAAGACTTTTAAGAAAATACTTGTTGTTGTAAACAAGAGATGTAAACAGATTCCAAAAGTGAAGGGATAGGAAACAGTTAATAAACAAACAAATATGATCATTCATTTTTATCATGAGTGGTTCCCCTCCCATGCCCCTCACCCTAACCCCCCCCCCGCAAAAAAATATCACCATTTTTAAATTTAATTTTCTGCAATTGAACCACAATTCCAGCATTTTCTGGTATCTCTCAGTGGTACCCACCTCCCCCGCCCCCAAAAAAAAACCTTCAAGATATGAAACTTTTCAAAGTTTCTTGCATTCAAATATTTTTATGACAATTGGCTGTGGCATTATATTCTTGATATGGAAATATAATTAATTTTGGAACATGGATTATTGGATAGACCCTATTCGTGAACACCAAACCCCTTATATTATGACAGAACCAAGGAAGGTGGTATGAAACTGACCATGGGTACAGAAAGAGGGCTTTTATATTTTGTGCTGTCGTTACTTACAATTTCTGTGAGGTCTTTGTTCACCATGATATCATGCTTCCACGGAACGGCATCCAGTCCCACAATGTTATTAACCTGAGCAGAGGCTGTCCTATACACAAACTGAAGTAGCCAATCACCTCTACAGAAAGATAAAAGATAAACGCATTTTTATTATATCATTATTGAATGGAAAAAGAGCAAAGACATTAATGGCTAGTATGGAATAAGAACCTGTGATATCTGGGCTACAAGCCCAGCGCTCAACAAACTGAAATATCCAGCCCTTAGCTGGTGGCGATCCCCGTATAGACATTTCCTTGCTGGGGGCGCTATTGTGGTCGACCTCTGTAACCGAGTATTGAATAAACATAGTATCGAGAATGCAGACTGAGTCTCTTGACATTCTCATGAATCATCGAACCATCCAACTTGTAGATAGTGAAATAACCCCCTCTATTGTGGTCGGCCTCCGTAACCGAGTACTGAATAAACAGAGAATCAAGACCCTAAGCTGAATCTCTTGACATCACTTTCATCATTGAACCATCCAACTAGTAGATAGTGAAATAACCCCCTCTATTGTGGTCGACCTCTGTAACCGAGTACTGAATAAACAGACAATCAAGACCCTAAGCTGAATCTCTTGACATCACTTTCATCATTGAACCATCCAACTTGTAGATAGTGAAATAACCCCCTCTATTGTGGTCGATCTTTACCGAATAAACATAGTATTGAGAACCCAAACCGAAACTCTCGACATTCTCATTAATCATCGAACTATCCAAAACATCATTCCAGGCCATCGAGGAGTACTACAATAGACGATTTAAATATCTCAGTTTGGGGAACTGCATTGAGGATGGCAGTAAAACTGCTTGTTAAAAATGTGAGGGTGGGTGACCATTATCAGGCTCTCTAGGATATTAAAGGTTTGGGGGGGGGGGTGAGTGAGGGGAAATATGGATGACCTTTAATTCTCACCTGCAGTAGCCATTGTAAATCTTGCCTGCTACCACCCTGGGAAACTGTTCCCAGATATCTCTATCAAATGGAACAGGCGCACCTAGAAGGTAGACATCTTGGATAATCCCCTCACATCCTGCAGGTACAAACAGTGTATAGAGAAGCATTCACTGACCAGCTCATAAGTAACAAGTGGCATGTCAAAAATATTAACAATTATTAATCATCTGCATATTCTAAATACCCTGGTGTTCAAGTGGGGCTCTTGAGCCTTTTCAAGAACCCCCAATTTTTATATATATATTTGGGGGGGGGAGGAGGGGGAGGGGGGTCCTTAACAAATTTGGAAGGAAAATAAATTGCCTTTTTTGTGGGAGAAAAGGGAAAAGTTGTGAACATAAATTACTTCAAAGTTGCAAAATGAAACACAATGTTGGACCTAAGCACCAAATAGTTCTCCATAGGCCAGGCTTTCCCCCAGGCCGCAACATCTGCCACTTGATGGTCGCCAAGGTGATGGATGAACTTAGGCCAAAATTGGCGAATCGTGACAAAAGTTCTAAAAGATATGTCCCATAAAATAGACTGGTATACTGAAGAAGCTAAATAAGTACATTGTTACTGCAATGCAAAGTGTACACCACAATGCGATCACAAGTTAACCATGTTCTGAATTTCAGATAATCATAATGATAAGATAGTCACATGTACATGTACATAAAATGACATGTTATTTGCTGCATATTTCATTAATATCAACTTGTGTATATATTGTTATTAATAGTCTCTTCCTTGTCTCCACAGGGCTCTTTCTCTGTAGGTCTTTCTCTACCTTCTGCCTGGCATGACCACAGACTGATTTAACTTTATATTC
This sequence comes from Apostichopus parvimensis, assembly GCA_000934455.1. Lineage (NCBI taxonomy): Eukaryota > Metazoa > Echinodermata > Holothuroidea > Aspidochirotida > Stichopodidae > Apostichopus > Apostichopus parvimensis. The sequence continues at coordinate 20,222 of KN893895.1, read as the reverse complement.
TGGCTACCCTTCTCCACCTGGACATCCATACAGACATTGCATGACAACAGACTGATTTAACTTTACACTCAGGCTACACTTCTCCACTACCTATATAACTGACTTTGGTTTAATCTTTTCTTCATCGGATATATTACTTTCCTGAACACTTTCAAGGTCTCCTTTGCCTGGCAGGACTCTAATAAATATTCATATCTAATTAGCATATATCACAGACTTCTCTGCATGGGATGTGAATCAACTTGAGGAGGGTCCTAGTGGCCCATAGTTTGAATAACTTTAAGTTTCCCATGATCCAACCATAGCATTTATTAATCTGTTTGAATGGTCAGAACTTTACCAGGATGGACTAATGTCTGCTTCGCTAAAAAAGCAAAAATTTTTGAAGTCAGATTTTGTAATCTGTTCAACGCAAACTTGAGTGAAGCCTGCCAATAGATTAACTGCATGACTTTTCCATGATTCTAACTTGGAGTTTTACAAATTTTTTGTTCAAGCAAAGAATCAGTCTGAGGTCATTTAATGATTTTTGCAATTACTAGTTTGACAAAGGAATAAAACACAGTCACGATTTTCTCAAACGAAGCACCAAGTGCTTGATAAATCAAAACAGCTTCACCCACTTCCATAAATGAGTAGAAAGACAAGACTCTCACCTGTCCTGGATGCCAACTCCTTGAGACAGAAATAAATTGCCCTGGCACCCATGCTGAAACCGATGAGTGTTATAGGTCTCTTACCCTAACAGGGAAGCAAGATGGAAAGGGGCATCACAAGCAACAATATACAAATTCACAATATTACTGAATTTCACCAAATAAGATACCCACAGAACCATCAGTTATGAAGAGATGGAAAGAGTTACCAAAAAATTGAACAGGATAAGTAATGAAATCAGGAGGAGAAGATAGATCTGGCTAGTACATGTGCTGTGAAAAGACAGGGCAGACAACAATTACATAGCTCTGGGATGGACCCCAGAGCAAGAGGAAGGCCTAAAACTCCTAAGGGAGTGTTAGCTCAGTGGTTAACGCCGGTGCCTTTAAATCATAAGGTCCCGAGTTGGAGTCACTCCAAGATTAATGTATGTCGTCCAGTTACAGAGTTGTTGACAATTCATGATCATGGACGTTAAAATATGAATCTAAAAGACTGACTTCGGTCAGCTTGCGGCTTTGATAAGCCAATTATGGCTTCTCCGCAAGTTCCTGCTTGCAGGAGGATCTAAAATACATACATTCATAGAACAACGTGGCAGAGGACAACAGGCGCGTAGCGAGGAATTTGCCAAGGAAGGGGCGAAACTGTAGGCAAACTATCAGAGCCAAAGATACATCATTGCAAACTATCTAAGCGTAGCGCCACCATGGGTTGGCGCAAAGCGCACAAGAAAATTTTGGCTGAAAATGCCTCCCAGATTGTTGGAAATGGCACTTCCCAGGCCTTGTTAGTTGCATCTTAGCATTTTCTCTTTTGAAATTACTAGCGATATCATAAAAACATACAGAAAAATATGCTCAAGGGGGGGGCGGCTGCCCCCTTTGCCCCCCCCTTGGCTACACGCCTGGAGGACAGTAAAGAAAGAGAGGAGGAGAGCAGGCTGGAATAGTTGGAACGAAGCCAGGACAGCAGCAGCGAGCAGGAAGAAGTGGAGGGAGGACGTCTCAGCCTTGTGTGCCTCTTGGTACAGAGAGCGTTAAGCTTAAGCTATGCTCAACAAATAAATTCTCTCACCGACTGCTAGAGATGATGGTTTTATCGAGCTGACATGAGATGTATTTAAGAAAGAGCAACACAAAAAAGGAAACACCTCTGACAGTTCGTTGTCATAATGGTTGTAAACATTTGTGAAAAACATGATTTGGGGAATCACCTGGTTCACCTCTCAAACTATGTATTAATATTGCAGATGATGGTAAAAATGATAAACCAAATAAATCCAAAATATACATTAGTAATTAATATCTTCTTGTAGTCATAGGTGATATATACTGTACAGACTACAACAAGTCTCCAAGATTAAGCCTTTGAGCATTCGTTTATCTCTCTATTTGTTTTTTTGGTGTCATGTTTGGCGATTGAATGAACCCTACACAGGGCATGGCAAAAAGGAGAAAACAATAATGAGTCTGTCATTTCATTTAATACTCTTCTTTCAAGAACATTATCCGCATGAATAAATAAATAAATTCCTTCAAAATCACAATTAAACTTGACTGCTGAACACTGAAACACATGGAGCCTTTATTTGATGGATGATGGAGATGGGTGGGGATAAAAAAAAATTTTTTTATTTTCTTCTGGTCTTACCTGTTGCCTCATGAGAAGCACTTCTGCTAACTGCTGGCCCACCTCAGCTGCTCTGTTGGTTGCGATACCCCAGGGATTGTCAATCGCTGTCAGAGATGCGTAGGCTGTGGCCGGTAGAGCGAGAGCAGCCATTAGACCTGACCAAACAAATAACAATACGCACAAATAAATTAGGTCATCATTCCATTTCCTTGCATCTAAAGGGGTTATCAGTGACTGTCAGAGATATAAATGTTGCGACCAGTTGGATAAGAATAGCCATAAGACCGGATAATAAATAAGTATAAAGATCAAAGATCCCTGAAACGGTTGCTTGCAGTGTATTACCAATTTTATCGCATGATCTTCTCCCCTCCCCACCCCCATCCCAACCCCTAATATCCATGGCACTCTTACACATCCATTTTACCACAAGTCAGTTTTTGGAATACTATGAAGGCACTGTAAGGCACAGCTACCTAGCCAGTATTGTGTATGTTGGAGTTTCTCCTGACACAATAGTCAGAACTTTAACAAAGACTGTATTCCAAGGAATTCACCAAGGTGAAGTAAAACACACTGAGCTCCATCAGCCAGTTGGGACAATTTCCTGATGCTAATACCTCTCTAGACTGTCCTCCCATATCATGCTTCAAAGCACTCATACTGACAGTATAAACAGATCCTAACCTAGAATGCTAATACCTCTCTAAACTGTCCGCCCATATCATGCTTCAAAACACTCCAACTGACAGTATAAACAGTTCCTAACTTTGTATCTGATTCAAACATGATATTCATACTGCTCATACTGACACTACCAGTGCTCTGAAGCAGGACATGACAGTACAGTATATAAAAGAATTGTCCCAACTGGGTGGCTCCATAATAATACAACCTAGGTGTCTGTCTTTGCACGTTGCTTATCACCATTTCTAGAAAATGACGAGGAACTACTATGCAATCATAATATTAAAACACAGGGCAATATACAACTCAGTATTTGGTATTTCTGGACCCTCCTTTGTTCCTATGCAGATCAAAGCATAATCCCAGGAAATAATTTAGTGTTCAACTTTTGTGCAGCAGTTTCGAGGGCTTTGAATTTTCCCTCTTGTAATGTACTATGATTTCTGTGTACAAACACTGCTATACATCTTAACAAAATGTTTAGCAATCTGTGGACATTGTATAGCATTTTGCAGTGTGATACCAGGTATGTTATTCCATGAATTTAGTGATACATTTTGCTTAATACTTCACTAGGATGTTCATCTCATTATGGTACCCAATCATGAGCTTCGGTCTAATACCGACTTGCCTACCGTAACTCTAACAATACACAACAACGTAAACACATACCAGCCAGTACTGTGTATTTCAAGGCCTCCTTAGCTGCAATGGTCATGACTTTGTTGAGAAGGTATTCCAACGATTCACCAAGCTCCATAAGGTATTTAGATTCCCATTTCAAACAGTAAATCTCTTTACTGTTATCGACTGTCAACCACGGCATGTAGAAATTATCTGAAACAATAATTTAAATTAAAATAGCAGGTATTCAAAAAAAAGTCCGATTCTGGTACAGGTCAAGATGATGGTACAAGTTTATACATTCCAAGGAAGAAATAATATAATCTGCATGACTGGACTAATGATTGTTAAACTCAAACAAGGAGGGTTGTCCTCTTGGGTGAGGGAGTCTCTTTTGAATTCAATTAACTGTTATAAACCCACCCTTGAGCTTCAGAAGATTGGAGAAGCACTGTTGTGTTATACATATAAATCGATAGACATATATAGCCCATATATATATATATATATGTATATATATATACATATTTATATATATAAAGAAAGGATCTCAAATTGCTTTACACAATGTGAAATTCAATTAATACTTCTGCACAATCAAATCAGTCATGCATAACTTATGGAATCTGCACAGTAAGCATACCATAACAAACATGTATACAAAGTGAGTTAACGTTATGTACCTGACCATACACTAGACTCAGACACTGATGTATTACTGAAAGATACTGGCTGTGATACCGATGTGACTATAAGTACCACAATTCTACATAAGGTTTACCAGGTTACTTGTTGAACTTACGGTATGGGATGGGGGGGGGGTTGGGAGATGCATGAAGTGGGAGATTCTGGAGGGGTATGGCATGATGGGAGATATTGTCGGCAAAGGAGGGGTGGTGGGAGAGAAGGGTGGAAGAAGTGGGGTGGTGGGGGAGAGGATGATTGAGGGTGTAAAGTCACAGATAAAAAACAAAATTATATTTTCTTTCACAATGGAATGAATTCCCCAAGAGTCGTGAATGGAGAAAGCCAACAAAAATGAAAATATGGTGAGGTAAAGTTATGCTTTACTGCTTGAAAGAAAACATAGAAATAGATTGCCTGACTTCACAATCTATAAAACTTGGACAACATAATGAAAATTTATGGAACAGATCAAACACAGATGCAAGCAGGACACATTAAGCCATTTAAGCAGCATGGATATATCAAGCAGCAAGAAAACAGACAAACAGAGAAAAGCTATTCTGAAGATTAAAACCAGACAAGCAGCTGATAAATGCACAAACAGCTGGACAGACTGAAAAACAAGACAAAGATCTACAAATATTTTGATCTGCTTAAAAAAAAAAAAAAAATTAAAAATGAAACCAGTTTTCTTCTTTAGAGACAACATAAATACGTCTATCAAATATCCCAAGAAAATAACTCTGGGAATCAACCAGGACATCACTCAATTTTGGTATTTAGGTTTAAGCACATTATACCACCTGATATTGACTATATTCTGTGCATCCAGCACACATGATCCCACACTAGCAGTACAACGCATCATACAAAGTTGTGTAGTGACTGTGTTAGGTCCAATAAGCCTAACTTTCAATGACTTTAGTAAGAGGAAATACTAGAGTTTGTAATGTAAGTCGTAACTACTTATTAACTACTAATTAAGGATGCTATTACTTGTGCTTCCACACTTGACTGTTTCTTTGCAGGGGGGGGGGGGGGGGAGATTGACAGCTCTGGAAAGTTGGGAAATATTGGAGGGACAGATAGACTGACAAACATTTCAAACATACACGTATGTGAAAGCAGGCAGTCAGTCAGATAGAGGGAATATATAATGTACATTGCCACCTCATTATCACATGCTGATTAGGTCAATTAAACCTAGAGCTACTAACGTCACAAGACAAGAGCTTACTGGATGAAAATGTTCGAACAATCTTGCCATCTTGATCATCAACTGTAAGCAAAGCATGTCAAAAGAGAAGTGAAATGGGAAACAAATCCAGGGGAGAGAAACTAAATGATTTCTGTAGTAATGATGTTATCACAATGCCTTTTTTGTTTAGTTTAGGGGTGGGGGGGTATAGGTCTTCTTGGTAAGGGGCTTTATTATCATGCCCATATCCTTTATACATGTTATCTTTATTTTTGGTGGGCTTCTTGTACAAGCTACGGCTTCCAAGCCCTTCCACCATTTTCTCTCCGTAATTTCCATTATTTTTCTTTTATATGATTTATTACTTATTATTTTCTTTGCATGGTATTGTCTTCACCGTCTTATAATATAAACATTGTGAGGAAATGGAAAAAATAAATGAAATGAAATGAAAAATTTTTAGAACAAAAAATGATGTCATAGCTAATATCTAGGTGTGGCCCATCCACCAGATGAATACAATGAACACAGACCGCATGATTGATGCTTTTATGAAGAATACAAGGCTTTGGGATACCTCCACCACCAGACAGATCTGCAACAAGTGACCAATAGTATTTGTATTTTCAAGCAAAGTGTAAACGAAAAATGAGAAGATGTGAAAAAGCTGTCTCAACCAAAATGTTTTTGTTTTTAAAAAGAAAAAAACAATAATTCAATTTATTCACATGCAAATGTAGCTGACCACAGATATAGCATTTTCAAGACAGGTGAAATGTATTCATTGAGCACCTGACCAGACTTAACTTAGTCAGTGACAGATGGACAAACTCTGACAACCAAGAAGTCAATCTCTCCTGTCTGGTTCCAGGAAAGTCTTTGGTAGTGGATAGCCACCCATGGACATGAATGGGTTTTTTCAACACAGATAATTCTAACCATTGAGTTAAATAAGCTTAACAGACTGCACACTCTTGCAATCTGTTAATAATTCCACATCTTTTAATCTCTGAGAAGCTATATGTACGTTGCTTTGGAGAAAAGAGCAACAGAGGACTTCCAAGTTTGGCCCTGCATTCGTAAAACTGTCTCATTTTCGTAAACATTCCTCGAGAAAAGAAACTTTTAATATTGTTTTTATAGATTACTTTACAAAGCCACACCTGATCTGTCCTTGGTCAGCCATCCTGAAATGCAAAGTGTGACATGGAGATCTCTCCCTTCAGTCAGGCTTTCAAATTCAAATTCTTCCACCTCACCGACACGTTTCTTCATTTTGTAGCCTGTGAGATGAAGAATAGGAGAGTGGAGAAAGAATCAAATGGTGCAACTTCCAAGGGATATTCCGGCTAATCTGGAATGAGATAGTGTCAATTTTCCGACCTTTCATAGTTTTTGGTTGATTCTTTTCAATTGAGCTGATAACATTTTCATCTTTTCTCTTTACAATGGAAATAAACATATATGTTTAAAATATATTTCTGTTTAATGAAACTGTAAATTCAGAGTGCATTTCATGCTATGCAAATAACTTCATTACTGTACATCACACTTCATGGAACAATCAACAACGACATTATATAAAACGAAGGTTGAACTGTCAGAAAAATGAGCCATGACAGCATCAGAGACCACCCCACTGGAATCAATCTATTAACAACTTGCAATCCTTATTTCACATATTTCACAGCGGAGTTGCTCATTTTGCTACCAACGAAAAGATACTCTGTTATGTCAAAAAAAAAAAACTTTATATCCTGGGAATATTTTTTTAAAATTTCATAGAGTAATTCACCGATTACAAATTTTGTTTTTCAATATGGAATATGTTTACTATTCCCGTGTCCAGAAACTGCTTGAAAAATATTTGCATTTGTCTAGCAATTTGGTCAATTGGTAAAACATTCTTCGAAGCTTTACCTGATAAATTATTCCTATAATCTTCTCTCATCATCCAAAGAGATATCAGTCGACTGATACAAAGCCCAATCACTTCTTGTTGATCAACAACTGTTCTTCAGAATGTCATGTGCAACTTAGGCTAGGTTAAGGAACATTTGGTATTCAAGTGTTGTATCCCGATTCATATTAGTGAGAACTTAAGACACAATTGCCAGCCCCCTCCACCTCTCCCCCTCCCCCACAAACCTTGTAACATTCCTACATCTTTTGTAGTCCACACATCGCTAAATCCAGAAATCTTAAAACAAATTTAATGAAGACAAGTTTTACCAGTCAGTCCTGCTCCAGCAACACCAAACACTGACGCCATGGCAACGATACCAGCATGGGTACCGATGAATGCTATTCCAGGTCCCAGCAGGGCAATGCTGGCTGATGCCACCAGAGGGGCAGCGAGGCCACCGGTCAAACCTGTCACATGACAATGATTAGAAGTTCTTAGCATATATTACACATTTTTTCCTCAGTGATAAACAAAAGCTGGATTGGTTTGGAGCTCAAGAATAGAGTAGGACCCAAAAAACCAACATATTGATTAATGTATGTCGTCCAGTTACAGAGTTGTTGACAATTGACAATTCATAATCATGGACCTTAAATATGAATCTAAGAGACTGACTTCAGTCAGCTTGCGGCTTTGATAAGCCAATGAGGCTTCTCTGCGAGTTCCTGCTTGCAGGAGGATCTAAAATACATACATACATACACACATACATGCATACAATACAATTCTGTAAGGCAGCATTACTGTGTATACAGTGAGGTGATATTTCAAGAGCAGGACACAGATTTTTCAATGCTTGTCTAGTGTGCATAAGGAGTACAGTTGGTGCTTGACAACCGAACCCATCGCTGAGGTCGTCTCCAGGACAACCAGTATATTAAAGAGTAAGTAAATAGCTCGATATCATAGAATGTACTTGTAGGATACCCAAATATGATTTACAGATGTTCTTAACTGAAAATTCAGTCTGCACGAGGGACTATGGTTGACCCTAGAAACGTACATGGAGGCAAATGGTGAATTTATTGTGTAGGGATAACATCTTGTTCTATAAAACTTCTTCAGAAACTAAAGGAAGGTTCTACTCAGAACTTTAGGGTTGAAATGGCAAAGTCCTACCAGACAGACTATCTTGAGTGCAAGTCATCCTTTTCTGTCATCAAGATATGCACCATTATAAATGTGTTACAAGTCTGGAAAGCTCCTTTAACAAACAAATATGGTGATGATATCAGTCCTTCAACTAAGGCCTAATTAGTAATATTTCTTATGTTGTCTATATTGTAATAGTACTAGTAGTAGTAAGTTGAGTCTCGTCTATCCGACATGCTCAGCGATTAACCTCTGCCACGTATCACGATCTTGCGCAAGGTTTATTGCTTCCTCGAAAATGTTAATGTTAACATCCTTAAATTGCGACTTTATTTTTCCAAGCAAGGTAGTCACAGGCCTTCCAACTGGTTTAGCAGTATGTCTCAATGCTTCTCTTAAAGCAACCTTTGCTGGAGCGTCCTCCTGGAGTCTTGCTAGTATTGTAATACCTCTGCTAAAATTATATTTTTCAGGTTCATTAACAAAAATAATATGGCTGCCAAGGATAAATTCCGATGGACTGTCCTTGATTAATTTGTATAGTTGTTTAGAGAGTTTCTACCTACCAATAAGAGCACCACCTGCAAGGGTTGCTGCTCCCACAGCAAAATATCGTCGATACTTTCTCTTTGATTCCGACTTTTTCTTCTCTCTCAGCTCCTCCCTGAAGGAACAAACAAGTAAATTTTGTCTTAAGCTAATGAATTGAATAGGAAATATATTTCTTGAATGTCTGAAATATCAATTATTCACTTGAATACTTGATTTTCAAGTATTCAATACTGCAGCCTCAGATCAAGTAAGATTCACTCCGTCCAACCTCAGATCAAGTAAGACTGACTCAGTATAACCGCAGACCAAGTAAGACTCACTCCATTCAACCTCAGACCAAGTAAGACTCACTCCGTTCACTCTCAGATCAAGTAAGACTGACTCAGTGTAACCTCAAACCAAGTAAGACTCACTCCTTCAACATCAGACCAATTAAGACTCACTCCGTCCAACCACATACCAAATAAGACTGACTCAGTATAACCTCAAACCAAGTAAGTCTGACTCAATATAACCGCAGACCAAGTAAGACTCACTCCATTCAACCTCAGACCAAGTAAGACTCACTTCGTTCACTCTCAGATCAAGTAAGACTGACTCAGTGTAACCTCAAACCAAGTAAGACTCACTCCTTCAACATCAGACCAATTAAGACTCACTCCGTCCAACCACATACCAAATAAGACTCACGCAGGGTAACCTCAAACCAAGTAAGTCTGACTCAATGTAACCACAGACCAAGTAAGACTCACTCCATTCAACCTCAGACCAAGTAAGACTCACTTCGTTCAACTTCAGACCAAGTAAGACTCTCTCCGTTCACTCTCAGATCAAGTAAGAGTGACTCAGTTCAACCTCGAAATCAAGAAAGACTCACGCTGTCATTTCAGCTTGTGCATGAATAAACTTCTCAACAAGCATCAGTTCTTGTTGGTACGTCCTCTCCGCGTCAACCTGGCAAAGTTCTCCAAGCCGGTAGATTAGAACTCGCATTCTGGCATCATAACCACCCGATTTAAGGGCCAACGACAACAAGTCCTGAAAGCAAATGGGCAGTAGACAGATGACATGTTGATGGTATCTCAAACTTGGACATGAAATGCCTGCCAGACTGTCTGAATGTCACAAGTTTACAAAACAATGCAGGGATCGTACCTTAGGTTAATGGAAGTGGACAAACGTGTGTCACGATAATTACGCTGATAAATGAATGAAGCTTGAGCACAAAGATAGGTAGGACAGAATCTTTGTAAGCAGGTGAAAAGGTAACTTTGTCTAGCTTTGAACCTTAGGTTACTTCGTCCATACCTCCCCTCTTCCCTCCCCAATACTTGATGCATTAATTAACTTGAAGATTAGCAGTTACATATGACACTGTCTACCCTGAGAACATAGTAAGTTTCTGTGTAATTTATTGGACTTTTATTCTTCCCTCTCCTTATATCTCATCTGCTCTTTTTCGATTAAGATTCAGCCATTTTCTTAGGGACTATTTGTCCCTCCCTCTGCTAAAATCCTGCCCCTGCAACCCCCCTTCCACTGCAGGAACTGTAAAATTTACTAGAAATACCATGCCTCATAGCATTAACAGCTAAATATATAGACAAATATTTGCTCATTTTTTCTCCAAAGGTTCATGAAGCAATCACATAGGCACAATTTCTTATTTTCAAACCTCAAACTTAATGTAGGCATTTAACCCCATTAAGTATGTTACTGCCTACTTTACTACAAACCTCCACATGTGTTAAAGCCTGATGACAGATCTTGAATTAAAGAGAGGGAAATTTTTTTGTACGAGGGCAAGTTAGAAACTGCCTAGAATTTTAAGGCAGGAAACCATGTACAGCCACGTTTATGACTCTTAAAATGGACATAACGTCAGTATTTCCGAAGTGAGAAGAAAAACATTCAGAAATGACAGATAATAGAATAGGATCACTTCTTTCTTCCACACTCTTGATATAGCTTATTCTCAGATATCCGATCGATCAGAGAAGTTACAAGGACAACTATGGCAGTTTGATATAATAGGGGTGGCAAGAGGGGGTGGGGGCAGTTCTTGCTATAGGGAACAGACGATATTTAAAGGCATTGAAGACTTGCCCCAAACTGCGTGCGGCCATCTGAAAAAGTTAACTTTCTGTTGTTTGCAAATGATGTTTTGTTCGTGTCGCTACAAAATGCAGACAGTAATGAAACGTGATACCTTGTTATCTTTAGCGGGACCTGAGATGTCCATCGCTGTATCGTTTATACAATGTGCTGTGGGTATTGACCGCAGCTGAATGTATACTGACTGTGCACTAGTGTCTAATTACCGACGGTAGCAAGTTGTGTCTGTATTTTCTGGGATCGATGGTGGTGTCTAACACTTCTGTTACACCTCATTAGAAACTAGGTCAGATTACCGGCATTAGACGTTTCTTTTTGCGCGAGTCTTCACACCCTTTAAGGGCAGTATAAAGCTAAGTGGTAATTTGTGGTTTAATTTGAGCACCGGTTCATGACCATTGATACCTGGAGTATGATTTCGTTCCTGATGAGATTCGGGTCTTCTGTCAATTTTTTGATGTACAGCGCCTGGTTCTCTTCGGTTGCTTTTTCTTGCATCATGTTCTCCATAACATGAATTGAGTCGTCTGACATTTTGAGATGTTTCCTCAAGTGTGCTATGACTTCTCCATTCCATTTCCTACCAAAAATATAAATCAAAGTGAATAACAAAAACAAAATACAACTGGAAAAGTATCAGCAAAGTTGGTTACTAACTGATTTCTCGCAGGATCCCTCCCTCTGTGCATTTAGGTTTGTTTCGAATGAAAACTGTTGTGTGACTCTTGGTTTCATAGTGTGCAAGGTACTGTGGCTTAACAGGCAACCAAACATCACTGCCAGTTCATCGATAATTTGAAAGAAATGTCTTTTGTCTAGCACAAAAGGGGTGAGAGTAACCTCATATGTCAATGTTGCAGGAACCAAGACAAAGAGAGAGGTGGAACGGAGAGGTGGGGAAGGGGAACAAAGGGAATGCTTCTGAAGCTGGATAGGTTTCAAAGAAGAAAGAGATATTCTTATATTCCTAAGAAAAACCAACAATAAATGTCCAATCCAACAAGAATATTACATGGTTCATTTTGTTAAAATTACTGTACCTGTGCCATTCGCCGGGATACATTAACCCAAGGCTGATGGAAACAGACCCTAAGTATGAGAATCTTGCAACATCACCTAAAACTTCATTTAATGGTTTCTCATCCTGTCCTTTTGAAACTTCACCATCCGCCTCTTCCTTACTGGCAGCCATTTTGGAATGTTTTATCAACTGGGAAGTAGGATATAAATTGTGGTTGTAAAAATATGATTAATGAATATATGAATGTTCAGAGTATCTCTTTCGAGATCCGGCTTTAGGAATTACAAATTATTTTGAGTTGGTTAGCATCATGATTGATCTCTAGAGTAAGGCAAAATATGTCATTAAAACAGAACTAGCATTGTTCAATACAGGTGGCAAATGCCAACAGTGGAATTACAACCTTCCTTACCGGTTTCGAACCCCTGGACATACAATCAGCGTCCATTGCTTAGTTGTTTGGGGTGTCCGCATATAAAGCGGGAGGCCCGGGTTCAAATCCTGGTGGAGGCTGAAAGTTTTAACACTGTTCTGGATTCCCTACAATTTCAATTATATATTTAAATATTTCATAATCCGTGAGCACATCTTTTTATTTGAGGTAAGAGGAACAGGGTTATTCACTTCAGTAATACTAGCAAGGAATGCTATGTTTGTTTGTTTCAACATTTACATGATGAATCTTATAAGGTCCTTGGGCCTAACTATCTTTGGAGTTCCTGTGATCACATTTCTTTGACCTGCACTATTCCAATTTTAAACCAAATTTTTTATTTTAAGAAAGTGACTGCATGCTCATCAAGTTAATTTGAGATACCTTTGCTAGCAAGATATATATGCAAGTGAAAAGGTTACCACAATTAGGCAAACAGAGATGATTTGTTCTATCCGTAAGATAAATTCCTGGTCCTTACATTTTTTGCCTATAGCCTGCAGTTTCTTCTGACAGAAAATTACAAATCTCTCTATTTTTGTGAAAGATTTGTTGCCAGGTTAAATAAACACAAGCACAGGCACTTCCATTGTACTTACCGTAATCCCAGGGATATTAGGTCTGTACTGTATGTAGGCATATCTTCATGTATACAGTACACCTATAGCATAACGTTATGAGGTCCTGTGACTATCAACACCTAGTCTAAGTAACCTAACTTATAAACTCAATTTTATTGAGAGGAATTTTGGCGTAGATTGGCGCAGTTGAAATTCACTACTACGTCATTAGCAGCGTTCTTACCTTTCCCTTATGACAGAAGAAACATTTCTGGTTTGTTCCTGGATGGATCTATATGGCAAATATAACTGGCTAGTTTTGTCTCTCTTATAGCCTGTGGTATCGTACTATCAGTACTGTACATATCGCATACACACAGTTTAGGAGAGCTGTACGTTGTTTTCGTGTTTACATTTTGTTCAATACCAATTGCGCAACTCCAAACGTCATTAGCTATTATCATCCCCCACCCCCATCCACACCCTACCCCAGAAAAGAACTTAAAAGTAAACTGGTGTATTCTGGGGCATATAATAACATTAGGCTATAATTCAGATCTATTAAGTAGCTCTAGAAAGAGGGTTGTGTTATTAAATAATAATATATTAAGTATTTCCTCCGACTGATTTAGGCAGTGCCATTCATGGGAGGGCCAGAAGTGAACAAAGGGTTTAATGAAACAGGGCCCTGGGATTATTGAAACCGTTTCCAGTAGATTTAGGGGGTATGTGGCCCCCGGGCCCAATTTTTGTTTTTTAAAGTAGACGTCAAAAGGGTACATTCTGTTCTGAGGCATATTTAGAAGTTGTAAAAGACTGGTCCACACAAGTAGCCAAAAATGCATGGGGGGGGGGTGGGGATAAACCCTTCGTAGTGGTCCCATTCTTTCCCGGCCAATGCAAAAAATCCCACGAATGCAAAAATTTTCCCTCGACTGACGATGAGAGGTGGGCCCCCGCCCCCTTTGGGCATGTTAATGCCCTCCAGTCCCACCTTTCAAATACCCCGTTTGGGCAGAAACACTTTTGGCCAATTTTAGTATTGCGTTTGAGACAAGCTTAGGATTTTAACTTAAGAGAGGATTCTAGGATAGTTGAGAAACCCCTCCCACCCTCCCACTAGATAAAATACCCCTAGAGAGATCCTTCACATTCAAAAGTGGGCTCCTTTAAAAGAACGAAGGAGAGATTCTACGTATATGTGATAGTAGCGTGCACCAGTGGGTGGGGGACGGTGACATGGTTCAATCGGGGATTTTCTTTTAGAATCAGTGGGAAAGAATTAGACCACTCCCCTCCATGTTCCCCCTCATCCTTCCCACTCTTTCAAACTCACACAAAAGTTCAAGAGTATTTATTAGCACAATCTTCCTTTTTGACCTTTCATCTAGTAGACCTAATTTGATAGCCTAAACGTGACTCAGAATGAACTATTTGTCATATAAATGTCTATTTTATGTTTCTGTGGGAGGACAACCTGGGAGCAGAACCCCTCCTTTATATAAGCCTCGATTCGCCTCTGGCCCTCCCATATGTGTTCCGGCCCCTACCTAAATCAGTCGGCGAAATTAAGACATTTAATATGATTCATTAGCACAATAGCACAATTTATAGTCGTGGTTCGACTATGCACTGTCTGTCCGCTTACTATACGCATCGGCATACGTGTAGTTTAATTGTTTATGTACTTGTGTATGTTAAACGATTGAATACTCACATGCATTCTAATAGCCTCAATATTTCCAGGCAATCTGCTTACAAAAAGTACCATAGTTCTGAAACCCTCCTTTTGAGGGTGACTAATGACATATTAGTTGCCAGTGACAGTGGACATGCCACTGTGCTAGTACTCCTTGACTTAAGCTCGGCTTTTGACACCATTGACAGGGGCGTATCCAGGATTTTCTAACCCGGGGGGCGCAAATTACTATCTAAGCGGAGCGCCACCATCGGTTGGCGCGGAGCGTACAAGAAAATTTCTGGTTTTGATACCCCCCAGATCACCGGAAATGGCACTTCTCGGGCTTGAAAATGACCAACCAGATGTACACTTTTGCCTGAGAACAAATTATTTCCCAATAGTTTTTTTTCCATCCATAACCTTTTTGAAGATTGGCACCAGTCACACATCATGTTCGACCTCATTGCATGTCCTGTGGATCATTGCTTTTGTAGGTGATTCTACGTCACGGCCCACAATATCCGAAAGAC
>JXUT01135014.1:0-18155 GCA_000934455.1 Apostichopus parvimensis | reverse complement strand
TCTACAGAGGATGTTGATCCTGTTAATGTACTAATGTTTTGTTTACCAAATGGTGTAATATAGGTTTTGCAAATCACCTGTTAGAATGCTCAACTTTAATTTGTAGACAGGGTTCTTGTTGATATTGCAGAACTTCTCACATCTAGTCAAGGCAGTAGCTAGTAAACTGGTGATACCGATATCAGGGCATGCAAGCACAAGCAGCGGTCAGGAGAAGATGGAGGGGAAATAAATGCACCTCAGTTAAATCTGTATTCCTCAAAGAGCTATTAGTCCAGTTAGATAATTAATTAAGATGTTTCTATCACCACAAATTCATGAAAAACAGTCACATTTGAGGTACATGTTGTGAGACTGTCCTCTGTGTGTGGATGTCACAGACTCGAAGACTGTCGACTGACAGCAGTTACGGCAGTTAGTTGCATAAAATGAGCTTTCCAAATGATCATCACATGTGTGGTGAATGGCTTTCTCATCCTCTATTTCATATGAATTGACTATTTTGTGGTTTTTCAAGTGTGTTTATATTCTATTCGTGTCTATTTTTTTTTTAAAGCTTCCACGATCTGCATCTTGTATTGCCAACTAAACTAGCTGTAAAGGATGTTCATAATTGTTCCAGGAATGCGGTCTCCTAACAATTTGAATGACCACAAGGAGTAACGTGGGTTAATAAACGTTGGCTGTGTATAATTCTTGTTCCTCTCATTGCCCAATTCCGAAAGAATGCCAAAGAAAATGATCTTAAAAGTCTAAATGAAAATGTTTCAAATTTCTCACCATGTATTACCCATCAGTAATCATCCATATTTGCTAATATTGTAAACTGAAAGCCAACTGTAGTTGATCTTCTAATTTAGATATTTTTTTTTTTTTATAAAAATGACATTCCAACCAGTCTAAATTGTATGGATCCTGAAGCCCCTAGCTGCCGTATTCTGTTGTAGGTGTACTCGTGCTGCATAGCTATTAGTTTCAAGGTGTGTGGACCTATTGTGTGCCGCAGGATGTGGTGATTTCTTGATCCTATCTAAGTGGACTTTGACGGCCCTTGACAACTTGTGGCCATGCTGACCAAAGAGATTAACAGTCGAAAACAGCTCTTTCCAATAGCTATTAACTTTTCAAAACAGGGAGGCTAATGAATATGGAGGATTGATAGATGTGTATTTACCTTTCTTCCTAAAGTTGAGAATAGGTAAGAGTTACTTCTTTTAAGTTCCTTTACCTGAGGAATTTATCATTCAAACAGCTTTACAGTACTTACAAAGATCTGAAAAGAATAATAACTAGGGTGAGAAGTATAATGGTGGGAAAGTGTTAACAATAGATTGTTTTTGTACTTAGGTCTATGTAGGGCCTGCTCTGTGGGGCTGTCAATGATGTAATAGTGTATCCAATTATAGCCACGGTTTGTGTACTTTAGTTCATTATGAAGATGTTCAAATATTTGTTGGAGGGTTTTAAGCGATTGCTTGGAGTAACAGCTAACTTGTAGTAATCTAACATGTGGTTAAAATGATGATATGACTAGAGTCTGAGTTAACAGAATGTAACAAGGCAATGGATTTTGGCGGCATGATAAGAAAGAAAATTGATGGAACCATAAATGAATAACCAAATGGAAAGTTACTTCAGTACATTTCATTTATTGCAGGAGAAGAATCAAATAGCTGGCAAAAGGATAATAAATGACTTTGTGCATGTTCTTATCCTAACAATATCAGAAACACCCTGTGATGTGATACTATTTACCCTGGGGCAGCCAATGGCAAGGGTCCCTCCCAAACAAAAGAACCATTCATTAACTGCTAGTATAACTCCCACTCCCGTACATATATGGCAGACCAAAGTTAGTGGATTGTGAAGTGATACATTTCATTATGGCCGTGATACAGTGATAGATTTACAAATTATGGAAGGGTTATTTGCTACAGGGCATCCCAGTATGAAATGTTTGTCTACACCTCAAAAAGTCAATTTAGTGGAAGAAATTTATCTACCTGGAGTGCCACAAACTGTTTGGAAGTTGAATGTCATGTAGGAAGTAATAGAGAATGATGCTGAACAAGTATGGATACTTATTTTGTTCTAAAGAAATATTTTGTCAGAGGTCATTAAAGAGCAAATTTGTGTCTGAGAAGACTTTCAGTCAATTATGAGATGATTATGGGTCATTATTGAAGGTACCTCGCCCCATCCTCTGGATTTAGGTGAAATACTATGGTAGGTCAAAGTGTGAGGTCTCTCTGCCAGAAGCACATTAATTGAAAATAGAGATAAAATTGTCTTAGTGATATTACTCCATTAGAGTTAACTTGAAGTATATATTGTGTGTTGAGTGAGGCTGTCTCTAGATGTGACTATCACCAGATGGTTTGCTTCATTAATTAAGGAGTTGCCACAGAACTGCCTGGTTTATTCAGAACTTGAAAAACAAAACAAAAACAGAGGACCAGGCAGGAAAAGATGTAAGCTGATGTACACTGAGGAATGGTTGGTTTGCAACTATTGCAAAATGAACAAATATTAAATAGAGTGTCTTGGGAAGTGTTATGCAAGTGACTATCGACATGGGAGCTTTAAAGGTCACCAGTTTTAATCATCAATATGCTAGAATGTGCAATAGTGGTCACTGATGATTGAACTTCAATCATGCAGTTTACTACTTGTCATCCTGGAAGCTGTGCTCCATTCACTGAGGTATTAAACCCTTCCTAATATCTTTTAAATACGATAAGCAATGTTTAAGGATGTAATTTTGGAAACAATACTAATGAATTTTTTGCTTCATATTGTAAAATATTATACAATGCATAAAGGAGAATCATTTGGTTTTAAGGCCAACTTGTAGATAGATGACATAGTGAATGTATGTAAGTTTTGTGCCCAACAGGGATTTACCTGTAATATACCACTGCATTGGCAAAGTTCAAATCCCCATAGAAGGTGATTAGTATGCCTGGTTGTTAATCAATTACTACTCTCTGATGTCTTACCTCTCAGGTAAGCAGGTAAAGAGGTGTACTTGGCTAGCTCAGCCTAGTTTTACAGTCAAATAGGAATCATGTAGAAGTAATGGTTATAGGCTCATTACCTGAACCAAACCTTCATGATTCAAGTCTGCGGTTTGTACTTCTTGGTACTAGATTATGTTTGGATTTCGTTTAATTAAACACCGGTTGTTTAAAGAAGTTTAAAGGTGTATTTTGTGTGTGGGATCCACCGGTAAACATCACCTTGTTAAATATGTGCAGCTGCCTGATCTTGCTTGTCGCTATTTTCCTTGGCATATTTACAAACAGTGACGTTTTAAAAACATTAAAGCAGCTTGTCAGTTTTCAATATTCAATACCTGACATTTCTCAATTCTGTTATCATTTTAGTATTATTTTGTAGTGAAGAAAAAGGCAAAATTTTGGAAAGATGTTCATGTTTCACATTTTGGTTGTCTGGTTGATCGATGCAAATGGAATCTTTAAACTAACTGTGCTTCTTCCTTACCTGTCCCTGCTCTTACTATTGAACCCTTATTTGGTTACGCATTGTTAACATTTTAGCAATTTTATCCAATTCAGTAATGGTAGTCGGACAAGAGAGGTATGATCAGTAATAGAAAGTAACATCAGAAGCACAGGATATTTCAGCAGTGGAAAAGAAAGGTGTCTAGTAGATTAAAGCAAATTTTGACTTTGGGATAAATTGTGGTCAAACTGATATCCTGGTTGGCATAGACCCAGTTCGTGAGAAACCTTCAGAAGAGGGATAAAATTAGTTGTCAAGTAGAGGCCTTCTGTCCGAACATTTCCTGCTCATCTTGATAGTTTTAAGGTGCAGCATATAGATGTGAGACGCATCTCCACCGATCCAAAGGATATAGATACCATATTTAATCCGAGGATGGGGGCGCTTTAATACAGGAAGCCTTTTGCATAATTGTCATTTGTGGGAACAAAAGGTTTTGGTGGGAAGCAAGTCTCAAACACTTACATATGGCTGGCTAATCTGTTGGAAAACCAGGATGCAACTTGGACAGTTTATACCCAAATAAATCGAAGAGGGAACAGATGGGATATCACCCTCTTGACTTGTAAGGTATAGATAGTGTAAGAAATAAGTCAGCATTGGACTTGTAAGGTATAGATAGTGTAAGAAATAAGTCAGTATGCAGATCGTGACCACATGAACACATGGCCATTGCTCACTAAGATATTTGACAAACCTTCCTGATGTTCATGTGCACACTTCTTTAAGAAGAGAAGTAGTGTTTGAACAGTGACAGGCCTTGCTTTTATGTCTTTGAATAAACACAAGTAACTATAAGGTGTGAGAACTCCAATTTAACAGCTTCGTCGGTACTTTGAAGTGCACTTTTATGTGGCCAATCAATGACAGATCAAAGACCATTAACAGCAGTAGTGTTCAATATCCTACCATGCAATAGAGTAGAGTTTATACAGTAGAGAATATACAGTAGAGTTAAAGTAAATCCTGCTTCATCATTAGTTATCATGATTATCAGTTACATTAATTAAACAAGAATCCTCCTGTCACTCATCTTAAGTAGTTGTTGTTGATGTCAGGCTTATTGTAACACCAAGATTCTAAACTTCAAAATCTCATTTACTGTATGGTAACATTTCTATAGTATAATATACTACTTTTGAGAAAGATTGAATAGAAAATTAAACCTTTTACAGGTTTTTTGTCTCATAATTTTTCAATATTTTTCATGATTATATGTATAAATCCAGCACGTTTAGTCCTGTGATATATATGTCACGCACATTGCAAAGCTTGCCAACGGAATGTAGGATGCCAGTCACTTGTTTCATATGATATAAATTATGAAGTATCACTCAAGAACACAATGCATGATGGGATGGAATCTTACCTTACTTCAACTGTCTCAGTAGGGGAGATGGTTCTGTAAAATGAATGGTTTACCACATTTTGGTGGGAGATTTATTGCTCGGCTCAGCAAGAGATTTTTGCATGTGCCATCAATTGACCAACACATCTCAAACACCCCGCCTGTCTTCTTGTGTTATCAAGTCCATTTACAGAGTGACCAGTAGCATATATTTGACCTTGTATGATGATGGGGGAGGGAAGCAAAGTATTTAGGAAATTGAACTTTGGAGAATTTGCAATAAACTAAAGATACGGAAGTGGTTGGAATATTCTCAAGAATCGTATAATAGTTTATTAGCAGAATGTGGTGCAGATATTTCTCTAAAAGGGTTCCAGGAAGTATCTAACACAGGATTTGCACAACATTACCAAGTAACTAGTATATTATCTAAAATGACCAGTGTAGACTCTTTCATGGAATCTGAGTAACTTGGCCCCCTCAACCAGAAACCAAGCATTCACACTTAAAGGGAGAAAGAAGCCCCTGGGGGAGGGGATGGGTGAAGGAAGGGGATGGGTGATAACTGCTCAGCCACTGCTGTAGTAGTACATCTTGGTTGAGAATTGGCATCATCAGAAACTAATAGCTTACAGTAGAGGGAAATGTGCAATGTTTTTAATACAGTATTTTGCCAAGCTGAGGCATATAAAAGCTGAAGAGGTTCTAAAAGAATTTTAACCATTGTAAATATAGATTCAAGTTATCAGATTCATTGTGTGCAGTATTTGTTTGCTTATGAAAATATTGTTCAAACATTGCTGTTAAGGACCTTATGTACCCTGTTTGCTAGTTCAGCATAGTTCAGAGATCTCAAAGTCAACAGTGGAAGAGAATTCATTAATTCCTATGTCTGTGGTTTGTGTATATAGTGTGCAGGTCTGCCATAGGATTCAGTAGATTGCATGCGTATTTTATAATTCCTACCAAAATATAGGACTTGTGCACCTGACTTTGAATTCTAACTTTGCTGTCCAAGTGGCCATGTTGCTTTTTGACTGGTGGCCTCTACCCTCTTGAAATAAAGTGCACCCATTCCCTCAAACAGGAAGTCCAGAAGGTACTTTGTAAGAGTTTATGTACCTAGGGTGCAAGTTATTTATTCTGCATATAAACAATGGTGCTAACAGGCTGTGCTTGGGCGCTGCAACCAGGATAAACAAGAACTATCATCTTTCTATAATAGAAGTGGCTCCTGTTAAGACCTTTGGGGTTTCTGTAGTAACTATCATTGTTCAAATGTCAGTATAACTGAGAGCTATTGGAAGATAACAAGGGCTTCTCTTGTCTTTGTGGGTTTCATCCAAAATGTTATATAGTTCACTATAAATGAGTATCTTTTTACAGAGGACCTCAATTTGTTCGGAAGTTGTTCTTGATTTGTCAACAATATGTGTTGTTTATGGCGTTTTCTTGAATACTGCTATTATCTGTTCACATAATAAATATGTTATATCCCTTGCCAAGTAGCATTTAACTTCCTATGTACTGTTAAAATCATAACAAGGTTCTGCCATATTATCTGATCTATGAATATTTTGAGGAATGTCTCCTTACAAAGCTGTTGTTAAATCATTGTATATTTCACAAGCTCTTTAACAAATGATGACCGAAATATCTCTGTCCAGCCTACATTCTTATCTGCCGTTTCTCTTCCCCAACTCTGAAAGTTAGCTAGTTTATAAGATACATAGTAAAGTGCAGTCAAGCTGACTAGTATAATATACTACTTCAACGGACTGTCCTACCTTTGTTACTGTCATATGTTTGACATGATATTCCGCTTACGTGAAGGTATTCAAATTGTCCCTGGAATATCTCTGTTGTCTCCATTGTTTGATTGGCTATATTGACTTTGCTCAGATATAGAAGTTAGGTACTTCAAGGGGGTGATGTTATTGTTGATCAAAAAAAAATTATAGACAAATCTGCCGACCATGATATGAACTTAAACATTAACATGGATCTAAATTAAGCAACCTATCAACCAGGAAAGATATTATCCTTTAGGAATGGGGACTCACTCTTTTGAAAGAGCTGGTCCTCTGGTGTAGATATACAACCATCCACAAGACACGTGAAAAAGACTATAAAGAGTGAAAAAAAATTCTGAGTGCCAACTAATTGGCCTGTTTGGATATGGCAGGTGTTATTGTTAAGGGATGGTGGCAATTGTTACATTTTATTATTCCTTGACTTTGTGTGATTTCTGTCAATCTTTATGTACCAGCTCCATTGAAGAAGTGAGAAGCACTGACACATTTTTGACAATACCTGCCATTGTCTTTCCCACGAGGTGTTATCTTCGTAGGTGGATACTCTCACACCTTCAAACCTCTCTTGAATACCATCCCCACCATTACACCTCTGTCCTAACAATTTCCAGTATGTTGTTGCTTGAAAAGGTGCCAAATTTTGGCAGTGCATTGTTGCATGAAGCACAGTAAGCTGGAAATAGCACACATCACAGTGTGAATACACTAGCATATTGTGAAGAGGGGGTTGATGGTGACCCTGTAGACCCATGGCTTGTTGTGACTAGCTTCTAGTAGTCATTCTTCTAAAGTTGCCAGAAGCTAGCTGTCCAGTGTATTTATCCTAAATTGAACAAAGAAGATTGAACTTCTGCTCTGGGATCTGTAGTGTAACTAAAAACTTGACTTTGTTCCTTTTACCTAACTTTAGCTGCAAAGCCTGAAATAGATACTTCCCAAGAGGCATTGGGCCATCTGCAGTCAGTGTTAGAGTTAGTTCAAATGAAGTCTGTGCTGTCTTTCTGGAAATTATGGTAAAAAATGTAATTGGTTAAATATGATTGTACGTTTGGTTTACCTTAGTAAAAAGGAAAAGGTTTTTCTCAGTGACGTGTAAGTCTGTTCTGATTAAACTGATCTTGGACTTGTTTTATTGAAGACTACCATCCTTAATGACTGCTTTTCCTGTGCAACGAATGAATTAGGTCGTAACAGTATGGGTTAAATTAAATATAATCACCTCTAAAGTTGAACTTCAAGCTTCCAATTTGTTTTAAATATTCATTGACACTATATTTACTTTGCTCCTTGCTTACCTGTTTCCTCACACCTCAGCACTCTCACTCTACCTTGCCTAGTATGAACTGGTAACCGTTTAGCAAGGTGTGCCCTCTATAACAGGGCTCTTGCCCTTCTCATTCTACCACCCAAAGTGTCTAGAACATTTACCATGTACATTAGCCATGTATTCATATTGCTTACAATTGTTGTGGTAGGGGGAATTAGAGTCCCACTGATTCTAGTGAAAATATGTTATACTGTTTCACATGATATATGTTATACTGTTTCACATGAAATATGTTATACTGTTTCACATGAGATATGTTAAGACGAGTATCTTTAGAAATCATACTTTGTCAGATCATCAGGTCATAGATATTTTGCCACATTTGTGTATTTTCTCAAAAGTGATTCTTGCATTTGAAACTTACACATCAGCTTGTCGTAAGTGAGCATGTTTATTCACTTAACTTGCAAGCAAAGGTCTGTTTGTCTTGCACACATACTATAAAATATAAATGTGTTGAACTTTGAGATAACCATCCATGTATGTGGCCAAAGTGGGCCAATTTGTATGGATAAATATGTAGCAGGACAGTTTTAAACCCATATCAAGTACAGTACCATATTTCTTTGCTTTGATTTGTCTCCCCTGGTGTAGTGACATGCATGCCCTAATTAGGGGGGGGGGGGATTGAATGAATTATCCCTTTGGATTTGGAAATGGTTCATGTTTATTTACCAGCATCAGGTTGTCAGATGTGTCTTAGGAGGCTCTATATTAAAACATATTTTGAGTTAGTAGGACTAGGAAAATGGTCTTCCAACTTTAAAGTTCCAACTTCTAGATTAAAGCAAATGTGACACAGGATTTTACAAGTGCTTGGGATTGTCTTGATTGAGATTTAAAAAAAACCAAATAATTGGTAGCGTAACTTAAGGAGGCATCCTGCTTTTAGCTTTGTCTTTAGAAGAACACCTTTCAGGTTTTTAAAATAAGTGTTCACATTCTGACTTGGTATGAGATAATGCTAACATTGGACAACAAGTTTACAAAAATGGTCATGTAGGCAAAAAGTCTGACTAAATTCTTCCTAAGAGAGACAAATTCTTCATTCCCTTTCCATTTTGACCATTTTTTGTCTCAGTCTTTCTCAGTCTTTCTGTCCTCAGTAGAATTTAATTAAATGGTAAGACCTGTGACATTGTGTCTTAGTTTGTTCTCTGAGCTGAATCAGTGAGTGACCTCATTTCCTACTTCAACAGCCAGACCAATTAGAGGCAGGAAACATTGAGATAATTGATGGTTCTCATGGGTTTGATAGCTTCTAGCCTTGTCCTGAGTCAGGTCGATCATTAGTTATGGAACAACTTGGGTTTGGCTGAATGCATGGTCATGAGAATTTATGTATCCTCTGTTGGAGACATTTGGCACACAGGAAAGTGCAATCATACGAAATAAAATATCTGCGGTTTGAATCAAAATATTTTGTGTCTTCACCAGGAAGAGTCACATGTATCTTGAAGAGTTGCTAGCAGTTTTTGCTTATGATGCCCAAAAGACTTACTATTCTGTAGTGGTCAGTTTCTGCAAACACTCATGAAACTGGCAAGTGTTGTCTACTTTCGAGCATTTTGTGTTTGCTTCACTACTTGAAGATACACAAGTTGGTAAGCAGGGAAACTTGTTAGAAGAATTCTGATGAAAATTGAGCAGAGCATAACTTAACTGTACAGTACATTGTATATGGGAAAGGTTATTATTATAAATATTAGTCCAAAGTTTGAAAGGTAAATGGTTAAATTTAGTCTTAACTGGACCATGCAAGGCATGCTTCTGAACTAAAGCTAAAGCTTTGCGGCCTTTCAAACTAAGTGACTGTAGCTTCTCTGCTGCTATCAAAGTTTCTGAGGCAACCTTTAGACATCAACATGGTCAGTTGTAATTGTCTACCCTACTCATAAATTTGATGACACTTCATGGTAAACTAGTTTTATGTCTGACCTGCTGCCTGCATGCATATAACTACTGTAGATATAAACACAGTTAGTTGTGACACTTATATTTCACTGTTTGCATAAAACCAAACCACCTTTTATTATTTGTCCTACAAATATTACTGAATAGAACAATCATTCTCTTGTTTCGTCACATTGACAGTACCAAACTCCACATGTTATCAAGTGTAAACTTCATCTGGAGACAGAATTGAAAAAGAAGCTTTGTTTTTATTTTCATGCATATCATTCACGTTAACCATGTTAATTTAATGTATTTCTTTTTCTTTCAACAGAGGACCTTGATAACATGTTTATTCAATACATCCTCTACCCGGGAGTCAATGCTACTAGCGATACCTTCACCTTCTCCATCACCGATACTGGTAAGCTTAACATTATGCAATGAACGAGGGGAAAACATGGTTTCTACTTGAGTAGAAGACATTATAATGAGTTGTTGCTCCCGAGACTATAAGTAGCCATGTAACAAGGACGATTAATTATGGGGCTTAATAGGAAACAGATTTGTGGAAGCGATTTCTCATTTTTCCTTCCTCATTGCGGATAGACGATGCTTTGAATGTACTCAAATGAAGGAAATGGCTCTCTTCCTGCTATCTGTCTTACTTCGACAAAAAAAAAAGACAAAAAAAAGGGCTTGCCATAAGAGCAGGTGACATAGAACATGCAAAGGTTGTCTTGATGCGACAAGATTTCAGATGATGTAAAACATTTAATCTTGATTTTAAAAACTGTAGAACTAATTTCAAATGTTAAGTTTCTGTTACACATTAGTTTCATGTCAATACACGTGCCCAGTTGCAAAGCCCCTTTCTCACTGTGTGAAGTAGTTGCATAAGTACCAAAAAACTGATCAGAAAAATGGTGAACTGCTTTGCTGTAAGTAGTATAATAGTCAACATAACTGGAAGGTATTGATAACTAACTCTTGAATAACTTTGCTCTCAATCTATTGGAAAGTAAAAGTCATGACATATCCCAATCGAAAAAGTTTGTTTGTCGTGCAAAGCTTAATTACTTTGCTTCAAGGCTTATTCCCCGTCACTACCCAACATGGTATTTTCCTGTACTTGGTTTTGAGGAAGGATGATGACATTAACCAGTCCAATCTTCCCACTGACAAATTTCCTTCATTTAATGAAGTTAAATTCTTCCCAGAGACCGTTGCTAGGTGGCTCAGCTGACTCAGCCCCCTGGAAGTGTCATGAGGAGCAAGTGCAAGTGACCTTACTAGGAGAGTTTAGTGACAAACGTCAGCAACAAAAAAAATTGTTAGGTTTCAACAACACTGATGCTGCATAGTAATAATTGGGATTGAGAGATAAAAGGAGAAGTCTCTGGATAGGAAATATAACGTTCAGTGGTTTCCACATATACTTAAGTATCGTCCATAAATTTGTATTTTCATAATGCCAGATGCTGGTTAATAATAGGGGTCCAATAAACACAGTTGTCTGTTTAGAGGATTCGGAGTGCTAAGCAATTATTTCTTCTGTGTAAGAATTACCCACCCCCTCCTATGGTGGAGGTTGTGTAGACCATGATATTTGGCACTGCATCAGCTTCCGACAACACTTTTACATCAGTTTAGTTGGGTAATGGAGGAGCGTGTGAGGGAGGCAGGAAGGTGTGGGGGGGGGGTGGGGGAGGGAGATGGAATGTAATTTCTTTCAATAATGGAGGAGGGCATGAGGGAGGAAAAAAGGTGCTGGGGGGGGGGGGGGGAGGTAGAGTATTGTTCCTTCATGTCTGTGTTTTCTCCTCATTCATTCTCTTCATGCCTCATCTTATTTATTGCTCGCGTTTAGCAAGCAAGCCTTGTATGACTCTGATATCCATTCATCAACTTTAGCGGCACAAACCCTTGTGTCAGCCATTTTGGGGTAGACTGACAATGTTTTGCATTACAAGACTTGGCAATACATGTATTAACTGAAACTATAGATATGTGATGTTCAGGTTTTGTGTGAACATAGTCATCATATACTCCATCATTTCTGATTTCTTCCTGCACTACCCACAAATACATATTATTCCTGCACCACCCACAAATACATATTATTATACCTGCACCACCCACAAATACATATTATTGCACCACCCACAAATACATATTATTATTCCTGCACCACCCACAAATACATATTATTCCTGCACCACCCACAAATACATATTATTATTCCTGCACCACCCACAAATACATATTATTCCTGCACCACCCACAAATACATATTGTTATACCTGCACCACCCACAATTACATATTATTCCTGCACCACCCACAAATACATATTGTTATACCTGCACCACCCACAAATACATATTATTCCTGCACCACCCACAAATATATATTATTATTCCTGCACCACCCACAAATACATATTATGATTCCTGCACCACCCACAAATACATATCATTATTCCTGCACCACCCACAAATACATATCATTATTCCTGCACCACCCACAAATACATATCATTATTCCTGCACCACCCACAAATACATATTATTATTCCTGCACCACCCACAAATACATATTATTATTCCTGCACCACCCACAAATACATATTATTATTCCTGCACCACCCACAAATACATATCATTATTCCTGCACCACCCACAAATACATATTATTATTCCTGCACCACCCACAAATACATATTATTATTGTTAATGGAGGTGTCTGTCTCTGAATCCCCAGAGATCAAAAAGCAATTGTACTGGTAGAGTCAATTGTGGTAAAGATGCTTCTTTTATATCAGAGTGCATGTAAATAGGGAAATGTCAGACCTGACCAGGTCAATGTGTCTGTCTTTTACATACAGTGAAGTCTGTCTGGTAATATGATCTTTGGTTAAACACATGACTCCTGGCAGGAATATTGAATACCCTGGGGATAAGCAGAGCAAAATCTCATTACACATGAAGAACACCACAGTATCATTTCATCATTGAAGGATGTGTGGGGGTAGAGGAGGTCAGACCTAAGGGAGAGAAGTTATGCAGAAGATAATCAAAGAGTTTTACAATGATGATTGATCATCTGGCCCCCTTTAAAAAAACACTATAAACTTGAAGCCAGGAACAAGATAAGACATCCAAGCCCAAATGTTTGGTTTTAAGTGTGAATTATGGTTTCCACCAAAGAGTTCAAGCTTATGGTGACTTTGATGTTCCTTACTTTGAAAAATGACCCAAACATTTTTGCGGTGAAAGGCCAAGTTGTGTGACTTAAATGCACTATTGGCTTCAGGAAAGACCTTGGTGTTAATATTCTTTCAAGGGGAGCAACAGAGAGAGAGAGAGAGAAGGGAGGGGGGAGGTGTAGAGAAGGGGGAGAGAGAGAGATGGGGAAGGGAGAGAAAGGACGGGTGGAAAAAGCATTCCTAAAAGGTTTGCAATAGCTTTTACGAATTGACATGAAATGTTTTAACAGTTAATCAGGAATAAAAATTCAAGTTTTTCAGTACAATTCAAGGATCCCAATTCCTTAGCAGATATTAATTTTGAAATTATATGTCCGTCCTATGGGTTGGGCACACTCAGCACAACACTCTCAAATGGTGCATTAACACTTGAATATTTTCAAGATTCATTCGCCAGTCACCTTTCACCATTCACCATCAATATGTCAATTTTACACATTCAACCCTCCCATTGGTCTGTCAGGAACCAACAGTTCAATGTCTTCTGTCCTACGCTACCATATACAACAAAACAGTCATTGTGGACTCAAATGTTGCTTTTCCAAGGCCTCTAGAATCATGAACCTGAAATGAAATGCAACTATTCAAATTAGGTGAATGTTCCTACAGGGGTTGGGCTTTCTCCTCATGATGGTGGTTTGCATCTGGTTAACTATCGCCACTGTCCCCGTCACTAAATACACAGAGAGCCAAATACATGGAGAACAATGTTAGACCAAAAATGTAAACGGTGCACTTAAATGCAAAAGAAAGCGAAAGGAAAACATAACGATACTGGATCTTTACTTGAGTAAAATACAAATCTCTCATCATTCATCAAATTTGTCATGATAATTTTTTCAGACACATCCGCAATGAATTTATTTTGACATAAGTGTGAACCTGTGTGATTAATATCAGTCATGGTGTATAATTCATGACATTGTTGATGTTGGATTTGGCAGCAGCTTCAAGCGTAGCAATATTATGGAGAGGGAGCTCATGAATCACTTGTGAGTTATAATAACCGAGATATGATTATTTATTTCCCATGGATGACTTCACATCAGCACCTACAAAAATGTATTTGCCACATTTCTGGTTATCCTACGATTATTTAAGAGAATATAAGGTTGGGAGTCTGCTTGCTTGTGCACATCACCGGGCATCTATTTGTTATTAGTTTATAATACAGTACTGCTCACCCTAGAGTTGTCTACAAATACACACAAGTTTGAGGTACGTGTTTTCCATCGTAAACCATTACATAACTTCAGTTCAAGGTTCTGTAATCCAGTCAATGATCTGATGAACAGTCTCTTGTTGAAGAAGCCAGCAGATAATTCAAGGGAGCAATCACTCACAAATTTGCAATATTTTCAATTTTGTTGCAAGTCTGAAAGCCTGTATTTGTCAATAAGGTCTGCCTTTGAGACAGCTCACAGCTGCTGGTGTTCCCATTGGTCATTGCTGCTGCACCTTCATGCCTGGAGAAAGAAAAAAAAGAGCTCAGATTTGGGTGGCCTCTTAAAAGCAGTAGAGTGGTTGCCAGCAGGGAACCTCTTATTTGAAGTTTGATTATCAGAGGAGCTCAGCATGAGTCTATCATTTCCTTCAAACTGTCACTATTTCCACTTCATTTGTGTCCCAGAATTCTATCCAGCTGACTGCTTCATAGTCATTACTTTTATGGACAGTGCCTGACCATTGCTGTCTGTTAGTTAACTCGCCTATCAGAATGGCATTGTTTAAATTTGTCCAATTGAGTACTGCCCTCACTTTCCATGTTTTGCTCCCTCTTGTTCAGTTCATTGTGTTATGAACTAACTAACCTAAGGTAAACATGTGCAATAACTAATGTCTTCTAAAGGCTACCCAAATTTTTTTTTGGGGGGGGGGGGATAACTAGAAGTTTAAAAATTTTGGCCTTTTGGGGAGCAAACATATCAAACAGACAATGAAAATTTGATGTTACTGTACACCCAAATAGCTCAATCCTTAATAGGTTAGATAATGGAACACATTAATCACTTAAATACTGCACCATGGTACAAAGTAATTGTCTTTGATTAGCAATTAAATCAACTCCTTAGACATACAAAATTAATACCCTCTATCAATTAAACCAATTAAATACCTGTAGCTGATAGGTAAGTACTCTAAGAATAATAAAAATCCTCCAATGGCAATTGCAAGAATGCAGGATCTCATGCTCTTCCTCCCTCGCACCAAAAGCTGAATTTTTTTGCAGAGATTTTGCTATCTTAATGTATATTGTGGCATCTTGCTATGCTGAATGCATACCAAAGATGTGCTGATGATTATCTGCTTACTTTAAAGATTGACGGAGGATCTTCTGAAATCCTAGGGTTTTTGCAAATTGTGAGGCAGCAATACCAGTGGTAATTACTTGTTTTGCACCGCCCTCCCTTGCAATATCCACAATACCATTGCCTTCTGACCAATTCTTCCGTATTTTTGTAAGAGCAGTTGCCCCTAGGTTATATAGTTCACCCACTCAATACTTTTAGTTGTGTAAATGATGAATATTGCCCTTTCACAAAGTATCAGCAAACTGTTGTCAAAATAGTGAGATTTTAGGAAGTCAATAGCTCATTCATCAGGTTGCCAATAAAATGGCTATATCCCTCAATAAATAAAAGTGGATATACTTTATATTAAATACTCTGATTCTGGGATGTACTCTGGGTAGACTAAAATAAGTGGGGCTGAGGGTTCAAGGGTTATCTAGACTCAGTGACCCATGATACAACTGCCAGGCTACTGAGCCTTTGGGAAGGGTTTTGGTAAAAGGGATTGGAATGTTTTGAACAAAGGACCATTTGTTTTTAGTGTACAGGGTCCCCTTCAGCCAAAGACTTGTAATAATTCCTTGTTTAATGAAGGAAGATTACTGGATGGTCTCACTATTCTGTACAGAATCCAATGAGTTTATTAATGCTTGTAATTTGCCTGTTCCTGATATGCTTCCTCTGTAATTGAACTCTTGGTGTTAACTTGTGAAACACACTTTGGTGGGGTATTACACTAGTATTGGCGGTGAAAGGAACAGCTTTAGATTTAACACTTTTGAGTGTGGTTAATAATCATGGCTTAGAAACTTTCTACATATTGCTGGCCATGTGTCTTGGTTAAGTGTGCATATTTGTCACCTTCACTGGGTTGAAAATCCTCTCTGGAATTTCTTATAAACTGAATCATTTAAGTTTTGAGTTGAGTTAGTGAGTTGAGTTATTTTAATTTGCTGGCCAATTCCTACAGAAGTTACTGGGTGCGTTATAGCTGAAACAACATTTTGGGGATAAATAGACTTTATTTCTGTTTTTATAGTAATGATCAAGTTAAGAATCCTGAAACACTTGCTTGGTTTCATCATTATTAAACAAATTTAATTATTATAACCTATGTCAGATGCCTTACTTAATCTGACATTGGGGCAAGATTGGTCATTCATTATACACAGATTGAGCTGTTTTATGTAGATTGAGTACAGAGGTTGTTGTACCCTCTGGCGCACTGCTGTTTGGCTAAGGTCTGAGTTCCATTAGTTACGAGTTCAGAATGAAGATTGCCTATCCTCTGTGGCGTAGGCCTTAATTCCTCATGGGGAGGTAGACGCACAGGCCTAGCTTTGTTTCCAGCGCCCCCCTGTGGATCAAGGATGATAGCTGGTGTAGGTCAGATAGGGGTATTGGAAACAACTTTAATCTGAGAGGGAAATGGAATAATATTAACAAAAGTGTCTGTCCAAACACAAAAAAGAGCCATTGTAAACCACTATATCCCTCTTTTGGTGGCCAATGGGATTTGGCAAAGCTCCTAGTGATTTCCCCAATTTTCAGGTAATCCAATTTTGGTATCTGAAATTTGATTTATTGGTGAGTAGCTTAACCTATAGGTCCTTGATTCTCTTTGCTGACAGGAGTTATGCATTGGCCTTTAAAATTAGAAAAATGTTCCTGACATTGACAGATCATAGAGTTAGATATATACTCCTGGCTATCATAAATCTAATGTAGATGTTTGGAAGGGAAGGAAGGGTGACATAGTGTACTTAAAGGTTACAAGTTTAGTGGGTATATGGTGCATTCATGTGGTTTTCTGGACTTGGGTAGAACACACTGCTCATAATTGAGGATAGATTTGGTGATAAGTGCCTATAACACATGACAAAAAAGGTCAAGTTTTAAGGATAAATGAGTACATAGAGGTGTAGAGATGATGTCAAACATTTGGACAAATTAAGGTTCAATCCTTAATGAACATTAAGTTGATTTTCAGGGGGTGAAGCATATATAACAACATAAAGCTGAAACAGTAAACAAAAATGTGGCTTGGTTCGTAAACAGAGACAAAAGTTGAATCAGCCCAAATATAATATAGAATAAAAAAAAAAGTGAAAGTGACGTTTGCCTTCCTAAGTAGGAAATGTAATCTGAAGGTTTAAAACTATTGGTTTAATGACTTGAAACATAATTGTATGACCCAGTCTATATTTCATAACTTGTAGTTTGCAAATGATCCTTGGAGTATGTTAGACACAGGAAAGGTATAATAATATCCAAATGTTTCATTGGGGGGGGGGGGGGGGGGGGGGATAGAGGGGGGGGAGGATTATGGAGGGTATACAACTGTGTGTTGTAGAAAACTTGTTTTGCTGCATTCTAATATATCAAGTTAAAAAAAAACTTTTCAATTAAGTATCTTCATTGATGTTAGGTGTAGGTAATGTCACTGCAAAAATAAGATTAACGTCTTGGAAGCTATTGTGCCTTTCCTAAGCAGTGTCTGATATCGGACTTGCTTGAATATGATCTGTTATTTCAGCCTCACACTACAATGCCAGCTTAGAATTCAATGATTCTAGTCATTTTCTTCCATTTATGTTTAGTCTAAATATGAAATTGTTTGCTCCAAATTTCAGATTTAAAACTTTATTCAACATAGTAGCACATTGAACGTTTCATTGGCTTGTAGCCAG
>KN893893.1:0-16931 GCA_000934455.1 Apostichopus parvimensis | reverse complement strand
ATATTGTGGGCCGTGACGTAGAATCACCTACAAAAGCAATGATCCACAAGACATGCAATGAGGTCGAACATGATGTGTGACTGGTGACAATCTTCAAAAAGGTTATGAATGGGAAAAAACTATTGGGAAATACTTGGTTCTCAGGCAAAAGTGTACATCTGCTTGGTCATTTTCAAGCCCGAGAAGTGCCATTTCCGGTGATCTGGGGGGTATCAAAACCAGAAATTTTCTTGTACGCTCCGCGCCAACCGATGGTGGCGCTCCGCTTAGATAGTAATTCGCGCCCCCCGGGTTAGAAAATCCTGGAGACGCCCCTGAAATATCAACTGATTAGGACAAACTGCCAGTTGCATGCTTAAACTGCCAAGGTACTTCTACTAGCCTACAGTGGATTTTATTTTGGTCAGAAAGCGATGTCAGGAGGGATGAGGGCAAAAACTGAAAACTAAACAAAGCGAGGGCCAGTGTTATGAGAAAATTATGTGGAATCAATCTATGAGGAGTGATGTCTACTTTAGATCATGAACGACCTCCCTGAGCCCCCCCCCCCCTCCCTCACCCCATTTTAAAATGAGGGTCATTTATATTTCGTAAAATTTTGAATTCTATGAAGCTCCATAGCAGATGATTTTACCAAATAAATTAAACTGGATTTTCGTATACGTGGCACGTTCGTAAACGTCAGTATAGAAATGACTGAAATGTGAGAACCGAGAGAGAGAATTTGCCCGACAGCTGACTACCCTTACCCCCTCCCTTCTTCATAATCCGGTCTTGTGTTCCGGTCTGTTGCAAATGTGTTATTTAACTTGATGTGGTATTATGAGAAAAAAATTCAAGTTATGAAATAATAAGATGCAAAGAAAAGAATACACCATGAGCCAAATATTGAAACACTCATGAGAAATGTGGGGCATGATATCATTGTTATACATGGGTGGGGAGAACTTGGAGAAGGAGTCGCAGAGAAAACGTTTGCATTCGAACTTTCACTCTCCAATTTGCATAATACTTACTAAGTTGTTTACCGATTCAAAGCTTCATCAGCACTGAGAGTTGCCTTATATAGCAATGTTTTATTAATAACTGATCTTTAACTGAAACATTCTTATGACATGATCATTGTCCGTGTTGTCCGAGTTTAGACATAACTGCGGAAATGACGTCACAAGGTGAGTCATGATGCTACAAAGGTTCATTTGTATGCAAATTGATGACGTACATACCTTTGCGCACTATGAGCATACTTTCAAGTTTAAGATGTAATAATTGCTGTGGGTATATGGTTTTCCTATACAAGACCCTGGGAATATGTTGGTATGACGTGCACATGACATTGGATGCGAAGCATTGATGCAGCACAGCTGTTTAAACTGTATGGGAGGAAGGGTGGGGGGGGGGGTCTTGTCTGTTGGTCTGCAAATCTGGTCATTTCAGTTGATATCAGGTAGTATGATTCAAATCGCCAAGAATAACTTGAACAAAGAATGTAGTTAGAATGCAGTCCTGCAGGAAGGTCACTTGCTACTAACCTGGGCAGATGCTTTCAGATAGTTTATAATTAATGAGAGGACAAACACATTCCTATAACTCATTATTGTATTGTTAGCCTACCTGTCATTTATTGCAGTAAGAAATTTTACGAATTTTTGATGTTGCTAGGCTAGATATATCATGAGGAAATCTACTGATGTTGCTAGGCTAGAGAGATCAATGCTAAACTCCATTGACCTCTGTCAATTACCA
Organism: Apostichopus parvimensis; assembly: GCA_000934455.1. Lineage (NCBI taxonomy): Eukaryota > Metazoa > Echinodermata > Holothuroidea > Aspidochirotida > Stichopodidae > Apostichopus > Apostichopus parvimensis. The sequence goes on along the minus strand of KN893893.1, from coordinate 15,185 downwards.
AGGGGCAGTTTATGCTCTGTATACGCATCCGCATGGGTGCAGGGAACTATTTTGAGTTATACTAGTTCTAAGACAACATTTGAACGTTGACCACAAAACATAGGTTTCTTGTACTCAGTATGAGCAATTGCTATGCTTGCTATACCTGTCCAACATTTTACCTATAAAATGTTATACTTATCACTTCCTCATTTGACCTTTGACCTCCCCTACCAAATTCAATGTTTCATCACATAGTATGAAACAGTACATACCAGGTATGATATATGCCACAGCCTGGCTTTCCCAGATATGCTGTTTACAAGTAGTGGTCCAACAACAAACACACACAGGTGTGTTTTACATTCAGACAAAGGTCCTTATTGTTTTTTCCCCATTGTTCGAACCCACATCTTAACAACACTCCTTAACAATTGAATTCTACTGAGGACTTTGTTCAAGTAATCAGTCAGAATACAAAACAAGTGCACATCAATTCACAAACAAATTCACAAACAGCAAAATGACAAGTTTACATGAAAGTCATCAAAGATAAACAAAAATATGAGACAAAACAGTCAGCATCTTTTCTATCTTTCATTTTTTTTTAATTGAGAAAAAATTGAGCAGATTCTGGTAACAGGTTTCATACAGAATATACATCTTTTTTGTCAACAACAATTCATATGACTTTTAGTTGAAAATATAATTTCATTCAAGTCTTTTATTAGTTGTTGAGATTTAATTTGACTGGCATCTGTCTCCTCCTACTCCTCCGAGGAGAAAAATGTCGAGAAAACTAAAACAGACATAAAATGAAATCTGAAGCAATAATAAATTCAGAGGAGAAAGAAGGGCATTGTTCACTCATGTTGAGTAGAAACAATTGACTTTTTTTTTTGCTTTTTGAAGAAATAAAAAAATGAAATGGAAAATATATCCCCCATGCAATTAATGCTACAATATATGCATTTAGCAAAACTTTGAACATTTATTTTCAACAAAATTGTACTCAACATTATCAGAAATTCATGATTTTTCTCGCCCCATTTAACCTTTAAATGTGTCGGATATTATTTTACTACGTAAATTGGTAAACACTATTACTTTACAGTAGAGCGTTCAGTTCCACTCAGGTTATGAACAAAAAACTCTAGTTGTTGTTGATATTATTCTGTGCACCCTAATATCTATAATTAGAACAGAAGTCCACAGTAATAGTCAACTTCATACCCATTTATGTCTAAGAGTTCACAGTTTCAATACAGACACACACTCCAGAAGCTGTTACTGATGGATTCTTTTCCAGTCTTTGGTTGTGAAGATATCAAAGGACTACCCCACATTCACAAGAAAGTTACTGCAATTACTACTTAAATCTTCAAATCTCTCATACTGAAAACTGTGATTAAAGAGCAAATGGGTTAAGTACAATCACTGCTAAGACAAGAAGGTCAATTTTGCATTCCCCTCCCCCTCCACCCACCTCACCAAGACTTTCATATTTAAATTATTTCCCTCTTTGATGTTTGAAGGCAACATTCAGACTTACTAAACCAACAAAACTGTGAAAACGATACACAAGATTACGTTGCTAGAATTGATTGTGCATTTGTCCCAGGGTATGAGGTACAGAAGAACCTTGATTTATCTCGTAAATGAGTTCTGTATGGTTGTAAAGAGTACTGGCTTCATCCATACACTGCTAGAATTATATCCATTATATACACAGTAGACTTTGTAAGAAAATAAATGGATATATGGCTGGTATTTTGTCAATTAGATTGCAAAATAAATTCTCACTCCTCGTTTGTAATATATAAATGAATATTTTCTCTCTCTCCTTCCAACTACGACATTTCTTCCTTGTCCGCTCTCACAATAACCCCACATTCTTTATTCATGTCCTAAGGACCAACTTATATTCCTCCTTTTGAAAGTTGGAAGCCTAGTTATCGGCGAGGCAATGCCACGACTCTACATATAGACTACTAGATCTGAAGATATATACCAGAGTTAAAGGCAAGATAATAGTACCATTTAAGTTGCAAATACCCTTTTCCCCAAGTCTTGGATGTAAACTTTAAAGACATCCTTTCTTTTCTTTTCGTTTTTTGTAGAAATATAATGTTCCGCACACACACAAGAGAAAACAAAAAGAAGAAAATAATGGCAGAATAAACATTGCAAGTTACAGAGAAAACAAAATAAATGTTCAATTGTTTGAGATATAGATTACTTTACACACACCAAAGGCAAGTAGCTGAAGATGAAGCAGACAACTTAGATTAACTTTAAGATATGTTAACTGATTTAATGAGAATATAACTATGAAAACAATGATAATGGATGCTGGGTATTAACACAATATAGCTGTTCTTCAGTTCTACTACAGAGCTTGCTGCATGGGTAGGTCAAATATACAAGCACTGGATTTGCAGTTTTACAATTTCCTGACATGTGCCGTAAGGTACACAAGTCCAATTTCCTCACATGTTCCTCACATGTGCCGTAAGGTACACAAGTCCACTCAATGGGGACAAAGTCTGTTAAAGAGTAAGGAATCGTTAAAAGTTTGTTCATTTGGGAAATTTAGAGAGCAATACCTTATGGAAATTATCAATTAACATTCGAACAGAAATTAACATTCTATGGTACGCTGACATATCTGAGCTGATTTTTTGAAGTTTTTGATGAAGACTAAAATTAAATCCATTTCCGATATTAATCTTTAGCAGGGATTAAATAATCCTATACATAATTGATATCCTAACTGATTGGCTAATGGAGTGTTTATTCATGAAATGAGTAACAGGCATAACAAAGGCAGCATTGTTCTTCATGAAACATGGCACGGATGTTTAATTTGATTCTTTTACAACCATTCAATGGTTATCCTCTTACCATCTGTTTCCACTCTTTAATATTGCGCCTGTGGTTTGACCTGTAAGCTGCATCAGAGTACACCCTGACTAAATGATGACCGACTGAGAATACATGAATATGCAAACAGCTGCAAATACAACATACAACAATAGTCAGGATTCCAGTCTCCAAGGACTGAGAGATTGGATCCTTGGCCGGTACTAATATTCTCAGGATCCTTCCTGCTGTTTGTTAGTTTATAGGTTTCTTCTATTACCGGATATTTCAATTTTTCCCCAGCCACACCGAAAAAATAAAGATACAAGCTAATGCGAGTACATGACAAAAGAATGGCAGTAATACAATGAATGATGTAAGTATTGAAGTACCCTTGATGTAAAATAAGAGGATTTTCTCTGGTACAGACTACCATATTAAACTGCTACGTCTGATATACTATATTGAATGATAGAAAGATCTGTCGGTTGAGAAGGCAGCGTCTACAATCCGTCAGAGAGCATCCACTTTCATGGACTCACACACATACACAGAGTTTGTCTTTGGTGTTTTCTTCTGAATATTTTCTACTTCTAGCTCAAAAAACATGTTTGGCAGTGGCCTTAGTTGTTTCCTCCTTATCCATTTTGTGACAATAAACCCTTTGGGTTAATGACACCTTTCACACATTCACACCTATCAACAAGTACTATTATATTTCAAAAGCAAAGGAAATTATTTGCTGCACCATTACTTTGCCCATGTATTTTATTGCCATGCACAAAACACATCAAATGTCAATAACCTTCCTGTTTGCTTCCGACATCCTGTAATGTATTTCTTCTACATAGATATTAAATGATCTTAACATAAGACTGAGTTACAATGAGATAGACTGACATTTTGACCTGAAGGAAATCAAATCACTGAATGAGCGGAGTTGTGTCAAAAGTGATTGGCAATCCAGGCAGCATTGGACCAGAAAGACTGTGTTTCTTGATGTAATGAGTGATAGAGCTGTGTGTGTGTGTGCTAGAGTTAAGTGCTATGAAAGATTCCCTTCAATAGAGGTAATCCACATCCAGTCAACTTTACATTCCATTTACACCAGTCACTTAGTCAACTTTACATTCCATTTACACCAGTCACTTTCTACGACCTACAAACTGGAGAGTTCCCAATCAACTGACAACAGTGACTGATGCAGTAACAGCTGTACAATAGAACATATGCTATATCACTAACAGTCCAAACTATGCGGGCTGACAGGCTAAGAGCTAAACTCTTGGCTGGTGTTCACTCAAACTTCGAGCAAAGATCTCTCAAACTGATCTGAAAGCAAGGACCAAGCATCAAAATAAGGCCAGCATTTTGGGAGACCCTTGCACGAAATAATTTCGCAGGGGTTGGCGGGATTTCATCAGCATTCTTACATGGTCTGCGGGTCAATAGCTGATATAAGTATGTTTTAATTGTCCAAATAGAAATTCAAAATACTTTTTGATGCCATTATTTGATGGACTATGCTGGCAAAATATTAATTAGACAGGTTAGATGTCATAAAAACATGTTTCTGTTGCATTGGTTTTTCAGACCTAGCATAGTTCTATTTAGTCTTACCCTTTTCCCACTCCTATGGTTCTTGCTAATTGAAACTGTTTCAAAATGAAAAAATTAAATAGTCACACATCCAGTCCGTTGCAAATTGGTTGTAAGATTTATATGTAACAACACTGTTCTCTGTGGACTTTATTTCATCTGTTTCTTTGTCTAGTTGTAAATATTTGATATGTTCTCTATCACAGGAATAAATGATGTTTAGTGTCACAACACCTATGCAAACACACAACCTTGAAAATGCAGGAATATATTCTGCTCAAAAAATGTATTACTTTGATCAACTTTGACTTGATGGTACATTTCACTGTAATGTTATTTTACCTTAACCTAATCTGTAATTTAATGAATTTGTTTGTGGTGTTGATAAGTAAGACCTGCTTTCTAAAGTCTATCACCTTCAGAGTGCAACACTTTTAGAACTAACACGTATCAAAGATTCTTAAATATCAGCCTTTCTGTGTTCTAAATGGAGAACTTAGTCTATACTTTGAGGAAAGGAAAACCACAAGAGCTGTACTTTGTATGTGACTAACAGGTTGATATCTAAATGAGGCAAAACAGTTAGTTATAACTTAACCCTACAGTAGGCAGATATATCAGGAAAAGTGCAAATCTAGAAATTAGGAATGAGATGTAAATTGCTTTCTACCTACAAAATTGTTACTTGTGCAGGTTTTTTGCCCTTTGGGACAGGTCCTTGTTTTACTGCATTACTGAGATGGATCGACACCATCCCTTATCTCTACACTCAATTAGTGGTTTCCACCAACATGCAGACATGAAAACCAGCAGTTAGTAGGTGCTGTATGTTTAGGGGTAAATAAAAACATTTGCCAGTTATACACTACAACAAATCAAAAAAAAATCAAAAAAAAAATATATAAAGGCAACCCACCTACTATATTCAAGCTAAGATCCAACACCTGTTATAAATCAGACACCCTTACAGAAGAACTAACTCTCCCTGTTCTGGCCACTTCTACCAGACTCCCAACATAGCAGCAAGCAGAACTAAATTACCACAGCAAAGGAGGTTAAATACCTCAAAATTAGCATTATTTACGATTTACGATCCCTTACCACTAACTTATGACATGTTAAAACTACTACCGTTAACATGGAACCCCATAACCAGAGTAAAACCAAGGTGGAAAGAAAAAGAAAACAAAAGATAAAGATATATGGCTCTAGATAATTTTTGTAATATTAGCTGTCATGCCGACCCTTGGCCTATTTGATAAAGGTCTGACATTGCGACAGATCTTTGTCAAACCTCTAATCCTACAACACTGATGATGATGATGATAATGATGATAATGATATGCTGGTTTGGTCTCCACCCTGACGTACCAGAATGGCATCTCTTTGTAAATGGCTAGGATCTTCTCCTAGCCGGGGTTCATCAGCCCCACCTTCATACCCTTGAGTTTTCTGGTCGTATCTGCTGTTTGGAGGTCAAAGCTCAACTGCTTGCTTCACACACATAACGAGTCCACCCCTATAGCTGCATACGTGTCCAATGTAAGCTACACTCCAAGGCAGTTGTCTTTCTAGAATCTCTCTGAATTAATACGAGTTTTTCACTGTGAAAGAAGAGACCAACGTTATGTGACCATTAAAAAGTTTTTGCTTGTAATACACAGAACTGCAAGGACCTGAATTGAAACTTATTCTCTTGTGACTCTGTATTGACCAGAATAGTTAAACACAAATGAGATTCACAGAGCTAAAAGCTGTAACACAAGACCTTTCAATTTATCTGCCTATTAGAAACTATTTTCAACATAGTATAACAACTACTGAACACACATGAAGGTATGTACATGTTCAATCTTGTAGTACCTATGTATGTACTACCTTGCTTTATTACATACAAGAACACACTATATACTTTTACATGACATACATTTTCTGTCAAACCCGACTGGACAGAAAGGAATAAAACAAGAAAAATTCCAGTACACCAGTACTGTGCTAAGCTGACTCCAATGTTGGCTCAGAGACCCTCACTGTATATAAATATTAATTGAGAGCTCTCATCAGCTTGAAATCTAGAGTCTGCAGAGAGTAATCCAGCAGTTTTAGTTTATCCCAGTTCACCAGCAGCTGTTTTGCTATTACCTATTAATTTACAGCTCTCATCAGTCCAGAATCTAACATTTGACACTCAATCCCTTACCATAGCTCTGACCTCCATAGTTGTTGTAGCTACTCCCAGCTGTTCCGTTGTATGTGCTGTAACTTCCCCCACTGTACCCCTGTCCCCCGTATTGGGCAGTCCCATAGTAATCATAGTTTGGCCCATAGAAGCCACTTGAAGTCTGGCCGCTGTAGTTGCCATAATCGTAGTTCCCTCCGGGCCCAAAGCTTCCCGAGTAGCTGTAACTGGGGTATGCTGCCATGTACCCACCCCCTCCTCCATCATTGTATGAGTGTGAAAACCCTGCCAAAAAAAAAACAAAACATAAACATAAGGAATCGGGACAAACAATATTGCAAATGAGGTGTAAATGTACAAATGTTATTTCATGAACTGCCCAAAACTTGCTTTCAGGAGACAACAAACGAAATGACAATGACATGAACATGGAAAAATTATACATCTGTTACGTAAATACTAAATAGGTGTGCATCTAGAGAGAGCATCCTTTCTCAAACTGTCACAAGCTGACTCTACTATATTTCCACTGCAGACATACCTAGGTTATTATGCACATAAGGGTTGACAAACGATGTCACTGTTATTAACTGTTTTAAAGCTAACACTGCATGCTAAATGAAACTCTAGACAACAGACGGTTACAAATTCCCATTGAACAGTGCTTTAGTGGCTGTCAGTGAGACACTGTTCCCTTGGAACATAGGCAATCCCTACTTATTATTGACATGGTACCATTGGCATCCTTGTTCATCAACATACCACATGGCTGAGTAGGACAGAAATGCAACATATGCAATGACATGGTACCATTGGCAATCTGGTTACTTAGCATAACAGATGGTGGTGTTAGCTGGACCTGCAACATATGTAATGACATGGTACCACTGGCAACCTGGTTACTTAGCATAACAGATGGTGGTGTTAGCTGGACCTGCAACATATGTAATGACATGGTACCACTGGCAACCTGGTTACTTAGCATAACAGATGGTGGTGTTAGCTGGACCTGCAACATATGTAATGACATGGTACCACTGGCAACCTGGTTACTTAGCATAACAGATGGTGGTGTTAGCTGGACCTGCAACATACGTAATGACATGGTACCACTGGCAACCTGGTTCCTTAGCATAACAGATGGTGGTGTTAGCTGGACCTGCAACATATGTAATGACATGGTACCATTGGCAATCTGGTTCCTTAGCATAACAGATGGTGGTGTTAGCTGGACCTGCAACATATGTAATGACATGGTACCATTGGCAACCTGGTTACTTAGCATAACAGATGGTGGTGTTAGCTGGACCTGCAACATATGTAATGACATGGTACCACTGGCAACCTGGTTCCTTAGCATAACAGATGGTGGTGTTAGCTGGACCTGCAACATATGTAATGACATGGTACCATGGCAACCTGGTTCCTTAGCATAACAGATGGTGGTGTAAGACGGACCTGCAACTCATGGAATGATATGGTACCATTGGCAACCTGGTTCCTTAGCATAACAGATGGTGGTGTAAGATGGACCTGCAACTCATGGAATGACATAGTGGTCACAATTTTGAACAATGGATTCAGTAGCATACAGTAGCATAGAATGAGCTTCAGATGTGCAACTGTAAATCATGACATTTCATTTTTGTAACTTGCAATTGGTTCTTTGGGTAACACAAACCGACATAAATTAAGTTCAAAATGAGATTACTAAATGGTGAATTGATTTTCTATGCATTCCACCCGGCACAGAATCAAAAGTAACTTGATGAGATTTTGGTCTGTTGAAGTTACTCCAGATTACCATGCAAGAGAACCTTGCTTTCTTTGTATATCTTTTCTCAGAGTGGTGACCTTACCTCCCCTTCCCCTGTATCCCCTTCCTCTCCCAGATGCAGCTCCGTTGGTGCCAAGTTGTTGGAAACCATAGCCACTGGCATACTGGCTGTAATAACCTGTGTTACCGTAGAGAATCCTCTGGTGGTGCTCATCTCTGGAAACGGCACGCTTCACTTCACACCGATACTGAAAATACAACAACAGCAGAAAATTCAGCAAGTACGGTAATGATGCCAAAGGGATTCACTCGATTTGCCTTATCAGTCAAGAATGTTCTTTGACTTCACAATAATGTCACGGATAAGAAAGTTTCAAGACAGGCAGCTAGTTATGAATTCTGATGCCAAATATGAAATGAAATGAAATGAAAAAAAAAAAGAAGTCCTGAAGGCTTTGTGATTCCTTGCCATAGATGTAGTTTGAAATTCCAAACTAACTTTCTGACTAATGTAGAGCAAGTGAGAACATTTTTACTAAGAATTAAGTGAGAACCAGAAACGACCAGCAATTTTCAAGCTCTTAATTTGTAGCACCACTTGTAGGCATCAACCAATTAATTCAACTGGTAAGGAGTTTACAATATAGAAGTTTTATTCCAAAATATTTCAATATCCAGAAAGAACAGTCTTCCTATGTGAATATAGATATACATGTTCTACCTATGAGCAAATGGACATACTCTTTCACAAAGTATGAGCTGGCGAAACAGCTCTGCCACCAACCACCCATTTAATAATTGTTATTAATTACAAAGAGTTACATGACATTGTTTTTTTACTGTTCAAAGTCATCTTCTATAAATAACAATTACAAGAATCAAGAAACATTAACGATTGATTACACTTGTGGGACACAAAATATCCTGTAATGGATTGCTAATCAACATCATGTGAATGACTGTAATCATATAGGATCTGTTAAGTCAGTAAGATGGGTATCCAATTCAGTGTGAATTTTACACAGCTTGGTCAGAGAGACAAAGTTAACACCCAAAGGCACTACAATTTGATTGATCATGTGACTTGACATACATCCATGCAATATCAGTTTCTGATGAGACAACCCTTAAAACTATTTTCACTTTCTAACAAAAGTATGATTACATTAAATTGATGATGTCACAGGATGTATTATTAATATCATGTGCCCTTTATGTCTTTCATTTTCCAATTGGGGATGCTTTTATCAGAAATATATTACAAGAATTGCTCAATAATGATCACAAGGTGTGGAGCCATTCAGCATGTACTGCAGCTTGTATCAACCTTACTGGATGATATTAAATCACAAACTAATGCCAAACTAGACCATAAATTAACTATCATTTAAGTTTTTGACTTTGGTCTCTGACTTCCTGAAACTTGACTAAACTTGTCAGGTATTTCTGGACATACACTTTACGCTGATCTACTTTAAACTACATCACTGTTCCGGAATTTTCTTTGTTTTAACAAATTAATCAGAGAGAAAAAAATGATTCCAGTTGATTCTAAAATGTTGAACACTTGAGAAACATTTTCATGTATTTTAATCATTTCTGGAAAGCTGAAAGGCTACAAGTTTGGACTCACTTCATTGTTATTTGACATGAAAGTTGTAAGGTCATACTAATGAAACACATCCTGAAGGTACTTGAGTAATTCATTGTATTAAAAATATACCAAGACTAAAGGAAACAATACTTAACTTTCTTTAAATTGTAATTCAACACGTAAGCACAACACATCATTTGGAAATGAAGCATTATTTCGTCTTTGCATTAGTTTGCAATAAGTTCATCGTATGGGCTAATTCTCTATCTAATGTACAAAAGAAGTTAAAGGTTACATAAACAAATTGAAATATAATCAAGAAACTACTTAAAATACCTTTCCTTTGATGTAATGATACGGGTCTTTTACAATGTTCGTGACCGACTCGGATTTTTCGAACATTAGGAATGCAAAGCCTTTGTGCTTGCCCTCATCTTTTGAAACTGGAATTTCTGAATCTGTTATCTGCAATGAAGGAAGGAAGAAATAAAGTCTTCATAAAGAGACATAAATAACTCAATGCCATCTTCTCTTGAGTATAACAAAAAGTTAATACATGCCAACAGTCATTCATTACTGTTCCAAGTTTAGATGTATTCCCCCCCCCCCCCCCACTCACCCCACCCTAACTATGACAGATAATGTTGGCCACACAGGTTAAGAGTTTAAGAATATGGGGGGCGGAAGTATCATTCCGCCTCCCCCCCCATCCTAAAGTTACAACCACTCCTTAATGTTCCAAATTAACAGCCTTATGTTACTGTTGCTGGCGCTAAACCTACAGTCATTCCTTACTGTCCCAAGTTTAGCTATTTCACTCCACTCTCAAGTTACAACCACTCCTTAATGTTCTAAATTTACATTACTGTTGCTGACGCTAACCCTGAATCAATATTGACTGTTTTCAGACTAACAGTGATTCCTTACCGTTCCAAATTTACCGAAGTACTCTTTGATGTCATCAACAGTGACCTCATGGCTGATGCCACCGACAAACAGTTTCTTTGGTTTCGTGACTGCAACTGCCATTTTGGGATCAATGGTCTTCTGGTCAAGCTCGTGTTTTCCAGCTGCCAAGGCCTGTGTACATAAGAAGAGATTATTCCATTACAGATGACACTACAGAACATCTAGAGGCAGAGATGGGTCAGTAGTCTTGACCCATGTCAGTATTCCAACCAATTCATGACATCATATGATCTGCATAATTCTGGCCACTTGTAGTCTAGATTCTCTACCTCCCTTCATGCACAATATAATGCTTCAAGCTGATTTCATATTGGCCTATGCATACACCTTCCTGCACAGAGTGGTATTGGCTTGCTCTAGTTAAAGTAGCTTTTGTACTGATTTTGTTCCATTATCGATAAGCACTATTCAACACTAAAATAACACACAAAAAAGGGTTCATTGGTTACTTGGGAGATTTTTAATTACAAAGAATAATTACAAGACTTCATTAATGTTGCATTTTGAACGCACATGATTAATACAGATCATCGTGGAAAAGTGTACGGATAAACAACTAATATTCATCCGGAAAACCATCAGGTTTAGTGATTCCTTACCATGTTTAACATGACAACATTTCTGGGCCATTGGGTTTTCGCTTTGTATTAACATTGAAAATTGAAAGAAAACATTTCGTGTGAGCTAAACAAGACACAAGAGGTCATCAGATGTCTCAGGAGTGATCATTTCTTCATGAAATTGGCAAGGCTGCACATAAATGTGCCAACTTTGAAGAGCCCTGAAAGACATTTGCTGCCCTTCAATAACTGACAGTTTACATAATATACCATACTCTTGCTTGATGCAATGGTTGCCTACAGTATGGGGGCAGTTACTATGTCAAACTGTTACATGTTGAATGCATAAACACCATCTGCTCAACTCAAGCACAGGAGCAGCTTTTCCCTATAGTTGAGTTTGACTTGGCACAGTCAAATGACTACTCCAGCACTTGGAAATATTCCAGAACTAAGCAGGACACTTCACACAACGACTAAGCATTTACAAACTTGCAGCTCATACTAAGATAAGGCAAACAAGTACAGATGCTATTTGATATGAAGATTAAACATTCCAGAGACCAATTGCTATCTTCTAGGAAGGTACTGAATACTGATCTTTTAAATAAACTACTGAATGGTCAAAAGCTAGAAACACAGCTCATGCTGTAATTTATCTCTACAAGAAATTTGTATAGCCGAAAATTATTTATCAGGTTATCAATATCAACATAGCAAAATGCTATGTAACATGGGCAAATGTTATGTAACATGAGCAAATGTTATTATCAGCAAATGATTAGGGTATATTTAGGGTAATGATTAGGGTATACTACTGATAGGGTTACTATACATGTTAAGGACTCTGGTGTCTTCCATACCCAAAACTTTGGAAAAGGGGGTTTGACTTCCACTCATAATTTCCATGAGGTATTTTACTATTCAGACCCATAATTTTTCAGGGTTAGGGTTATTTGACTTTCTGATAAAGTCCTTGTAATTTACATAACAATGCTGTCCAATCTCCAACCTCAGCTCCTTCCAATACCACCCTCAAACTCTACACATCTATGGATTTTTAACGTTCTTCCAGGTTTAGATTAATGTACCTGAACAAAAATATGATAATTTTTATGAAGTACGAATAAAGGCATAAACACACTCAACTGCACAATTAAATAGTGCACTTTACATTAGATGTTTACTTTCATAGAAAATGTATTTGAAAAAAGAACATGGGGGGGGGGGGGACAGGAGCCCAATAAAACGGAAATGTGTTCTGACAGTGATGGACCGGTTGCATATACTAAATCAATTATCCTGCAAGTTACAATAGATTATCACACTTGTGGTAGAGTGTTCCAACTTACATTACTATTTCTAGTGAACCAGCTAACACTTTACTCTCAACCCTGGTCAATCAAGAGAGAACTTGCTCACTATTTCAAGACAATGCTTCTTCCAGAGAGAGATTTGCATTTGAGAACCTAATTAGGAATAGCACAGGTATTAAAATGGGAACCAAAATCAGCTGTTTCTCTATCTAACATTTAATGTCTGTTATATTTGTAAGATTAGATAGACAAAGGCAAGTAGTAACTCTGACCAGGAAAGCTTTATCAAGTTTTATTATTTTTTGTGTGATTTTATTAACCAATGGCATATTTTATTATTGATGTATCCATCTTTATTGAGAGTAACTAACACTAGTCCTTCCTACCTTGGCACAGCCCTCTGCATCTTGAAATAAAACAAAACCAAAGCCTCGCGATCTTTTGTCATATCCACGCTTGACCTCCACATCAACCACATGTCCCCATTTGCCGAAGTGGTTTCTAAGCTTTTCTGTAAAATAACAACAACAACACATAGCAATAATTACAATTCTGCTCAGACATTAAATACTCTCTGTTTGGGCCAAATCAGGACGGAAGATTCAAAGAGTTACAGAACACATTGCACTGGTAATAACGTCATATACATTCTGAGGTTAATGAAGCTAGTTTATCACCAAACTCCAACCAAAAAAACAAGAATCTGTGCACTATACAATTACATTCATTTGTTGAACAAACCCATTAGCATGGACAGCAATTCACTATGCCATATCTGAGTAATCACTCTCAGCAATCTTCAGCAGTTATCTGATTAAATGATTTAGTTGGTTTCTGGGCAAAAATCAAACAACAATATAAAGGAGGTCTGAAAGTGAACATGATATGAGGTACACTGGCAGTTTTGGAAGCCTCAATGCAGAGCTGGAGGACTCAAGTCCTGTCTTGCTCTAGACTCAAGACTCTGGTTCCGACTTGGGTGCACTGGACTTGAACTAGGCTCGGACTCTGGTAGCTGGACTCCGTGCAATTGTTGACATGGTTAAATATTTTTATTACCAGCAATTTGAAAATAAGTGTTTGCCACATATACTTAGGTCGTCAGGTAGAAAATGATGTCATTCTGTGATGTCACATCTAGGCCAATGTGTTGTAACATGTGATGTGAGTCTGCAGTGTATGCTAATAACAGAACTTCACTTCAGTGCATACAAACAGTCTGTTGTGTCTGTGGAAGGTGTAACTGAACCCAATTACAATGACTCTTCAATCCTTCTGTTAGGGAAATTCCATTTAGTAATGGTTTTGCCACTACAATTGTACTATGTAAACAGTGAACAATTATTACAAACACCTAACACTAGTAGAATGCAACCAAATAGCCAGGTGGCTTTGTGATTCCTTGTCATGTAAATTGCTCAAATTCCAAATAAAAAACTATCTGACTAATGTAGAGCAAGCGAGTTAAATTTGTCCCTGAATTAAGTGAGAACCAAAAAGATCAGATATTTTCAGTTCTTATGTGTATCACTCACTTGTGAGCATGAACCAAATGTTGCATTTACTGGTAAGGATTTTACAGTATAGAATTTTTATTCCTAAATGTTCCAATATCCAGAACAGTCTTCCTATGTGAAATATAGACATGTAGACCTATGAATAAAAGAACACTGTTTTTTACCAACTTTGAGCTAGCTAATCAGTTCTGCCACCAACCATAACTTTAATAATTGCTATTTAATAATGAATGAGAGCTCTACATAACATTGTTTATACACTGTGAAATATTTTCACAAATTACTGACTAAAGTCATCTAGTATAAATCACAGTGAAACTGTCCAATTTTGAGACCACTTGAGATAACCTGTTGATTACTTGAGCCAAGTTTTGCACAATTTGAGTACCTGTTGACTCCTTGAAGCTCAGAGGGTGAAAACTGACAAGGGCCCTTGAGTGTGTTAAATAAGACTATCAACTCTCTGAAGCAGATTTCATTTCTTGGATCGCTGTATGTGTTGTTGAAGACCTAAAGAACCCCTTCAAAAAACTAAACTAAATTGAATTTGACCAAACTATGTTCACCAAAAGAAAATCATAGCATTGAAGAATTCACAGAGAATTGTAGCATTAATTTTGGAGTTATTAAGTTTACAAGAATTTCAAACTTTGACTTAAATGTTGACCGCAAATGACCGTTGACATCCACCAATTTCAATAGGGTTCTTGTACTCACCAAGCTGGATCTGCATACCATGTATGAAGTTCAACAAAGATGTACTTTTTGAGTTATCATGTTTACAAAGTTTTCAGACTTTGACCTCTATTGACCACAAATGACCATTGAACTTC
>KN893890.1:24059-36959 GCA_000934455.1 Apostichopus parvimensis | reverse complement strand
AAAAGAATATATTTGGGATTAAGTGTAAGAATTTTACTGTTAACAATAACAGTTAGGAATGCATTGAGGAGGCGACATTGTTATTAAAGCGTTCGAAAAAGTGGTGACAATTTGAATTAGGATACCCGCTACTACATATTATTGTGTCTAGTAGCAGTGCAGCTAAGCTCTACATACACCACCACATGCACTAACAAGCCTATGAATTATTAAAAACAAGAAAAATGTTGTCTACATGTTTGGTTACAGTTTCATTTTTCACATTGTAGAAAGAACTGTTTAATGGGTGTGAAGACTCGTGCACAAAGAAACATCTCATGCTGGTAACCTGACCAAGTTTCGTATGA
The DNA here is from genome assembly GCA_000934455.1 of Apostichopus parvimensis. Classification (NCBI taxonomy): domain Eukaryota; kingdom Metazoa; phylum Echinodermata; class Holothuroidea; order Aspidochirotida; family Stichopodidae; genus Apostichopus; species Apostichopus parvimensis. The sequence continues at coordinate 36,612 of KN893890.1, read as the reverse complement.
GGTGTTACAGAAGTGTTAGACACCACCATCGATCTCAGAAAATATACACATAGCTTGCTACTGTCAGTAATTAGACACTAGTGTACGGTCAATACATACAGCTACGGTCAATACCCACAACACAGTGTATACAGCAGCGATGTCTAGATCTCAGGTCTAGATTAAAGATAACAAGGTATCACGTTTCATTACTGTCTGCATTTTGTAGCGACTAGAAGAAAACTTCACTTGCAAGCAACGGAAAGTCAACTTTTTCAGAGTGCGGCACGCGGTTTGGGGCAAGTCTTCAATTCCCTTAACAATGTTGGTACAATTTATTTTAACAATGTTACAATTTATAGAACTGTAGACTTAATAAGTCCCCAAATTGAGAGAGAAATGTTTAGTTTACACTGATAACATTAAACTGATAAACTATACTTAGGCCTAGGCCTATGGGCCTAGTTATATTAAACTGATAAACATTTTCTAAAATTTAAGAAGTATGATCTGACCTCAAAATTACTATTATATAGCCTAGGCCAACATTTTTTAATGTACAGTATGTTTCGATGACAATACAAAGAGTAGGCTAGGCTAGGACTCGGATAGCTAGGGCAACAACATTTGTACAATCATTCTTACCTCTTCTACCCAATTTTCCAACAGGCAACGTCCATTTGAGTTATTGACTGTGCGGGATGGATTAAGAGTTATATTTGACATTGCTGATTCTTGGGCAGCTTCGAAGTAATCTAAAAGAACAACAATCAGTGCAAATCTTAGTTAAACTTAAGGCACCAGCAAGGTTAGGGCACTGTCTTTTTGCCTGCAAACTAAATGATGTAAAACAATCCAATTTTTAGACCTATTCAACGATCGGCTTACATAACTACGTACATCTGATAGCTGATATTACTAATACAACTTAATGCTAGATTGGCATAGTCGATTGCTGTTGCACACCACAGGCGTCTAATGTACACGGTTGCTAAGGTGCAATTCAGTTATGAAAATGTATATTATACATGTAAAAGTTTTTGGCCGTTTAAAGAAATTATGTAAAGGATTAAAATGTATAATTAAAGGTATTAGTTGAAATTTAGGCATTTTGCATCACGACGGAACTGATATTAAAATATTTATGTTACAACTGTTTTTTCTAGAAGCGAAATAGCCTCACAAAATGGCGGCCTCCTGGAAAAGAGATTCTAGACATTCATCAACTCGAAAAGTATGTCCACAACGCACATGACGTTTGTATCCTTTCTTAAAATTAACATAAGCTATTTCCTCTCTTTAAAACTTACAAAATAATAAAACATACAAAATAATAAAACATCAGGCTAAACCCAGTATTAAGGACCTTACTATGTACAACCAAGAAGTTTAAGCGTATACTGTATAGGCTGGTATATTGCCAGTCGGCCTAGCCTAACTTGTTATGTAAACAATAACGACTTAAGTTAAAGTAGGCTCAGTAAATTTAGCCTACCAACAGCTACATTCGGCCTGGAGTAAATTACACAAGGCCTAGGCTAGGTATCCAAATTCCTCGTTTTCATCATGAATTTTGTGAAGCTATGTTATAGCCTAAGCCTAGGCAAACACAAGCGTGGAAATTTGAGCTTTCTGGGATTTCATGTACTGTCCCCAAAATAAAAGGAAATGTCCTTGGATTTTATTGACTATCCTAGTGAATATCCCTATTTTAATATAACGTCATTTCAATTTCACCTGTTTGGCCTCCAGCTGAGTTCATTGAGATGTTTACAACTACAAATGTTAAGCTTCCTCACAACTTGAAGATAAAACAAACCAGATCATTGACTAATTTTTTTAACAGCCTTTAATATATTATACGTACAGTGTAGGGAATATGATACCAAACAAAACATGGGAATGGGGGGGGGGGCGAGGAAGGCCAACATCACTATCAAGTCCACAGATTTCTTGAAAAAATATGGTGACCTTAAATTAAAGCGTTGCAAAATGTTTTAAGAATTTGATCATGTAGTACAATTTTATTTACAGGTTCCAAAGACTGAAAGTGTCTCCAGTAATGGTGACAACATGACAGGCAGAAGTGATACCAAGAAGCCAGCATGGGCCACTAAAAGCCCAGAGCAAGTGAAGAAAATAGAATTACTCAGAGAAATTGATCAGCTGGAAAAACAGTATGAATTACTTTCCTTGGTTTTTTATGAATAGTATAAATGTATGTAGAAAAGCTGCACAGATATCTGTTTCGTTATCAAAAAAGTGTAGGCCTATGTATAATACATAAATCAATAGTAATTCTTGTATTTTGTTGTATGCCAATACAAAGAGGCAACATTTTGAGCAATATTTAAAACAGAAGAAGATTACGGCTGAAAGGGAATCAAAACTTGGTGATTGTATATTTTATGAACACTTGAAATGATTTATGATTGTATAATGGTTCAGTTATCATCTTATCTGTTTGAACAACTGGTAACCCAAGAAATGCAGATGCCAAGTTACTGTTTTGTTGTTTGCATTTGAAGGATGTTAAAAAAAAAAAGTAGCTTTTTCTTGGAAGATGCTGTAAAGAAATATTGTAGGTTAATAATTGTAAAAGTTTTTATATTTATACAAAATGAACTTAACTTGACATATTTGTGATCTTCCTTCAGAATAGGTGCAATAGAGAGAGAGAAGGGAATCCATCTGTACGGGAAGCGTAACGACTTCAGAAAAGATTATTGTACTATGGAGGAGCAAGAGATGAAGATGGTATCCGACAGAAAGACCGAAAGTAACCAAAATTTAGACCTTTACCGTAGCCTAGCAGACTTGTAACTGTATGTTAAGAGCTGGATGAGTATGAGTACAACTAGACTTCCCCTTGGTATGAGTTTGAGTCGGTGTACAAGTGAAAGTGCTAAGCACCAGTACATAATATTGTGGTAGTATCTACTGTTTGACAGAACTTTATCCAATGTGCCATGAGCATGAGTGAAAGCAGAAATATAAACCAGGTGATTGACTGATTGTGTTAGAATCTGTACATGAATGCATCTGAAAGGGGGAAAAATGTGATGTATGGTAGACTTTACTTTTGTGCCATTTAGCACAGAGCCAAGCTATGCACTATGCAAGCTTCATATGATTGAAGAATGTGTACAGAAAAATCGATGTACAATAGGGCAAATAAGCATGTTGGAAAATATTGCTGGTCATACCTCACACCAAGTTCTGCCAAAAATAGAAGCATGTTTAATACAAGAGTCATAGACAAAATTGTTATCCAATTTTCAAAAGTATTTGAGTTTAATATCTGCTAGGGTTCTAGAATAGGTCCATGAGACATTTTATTCAGGCTACTTTATTAAAATGCATTTTGTAGTCTGTCTGAGTCCAAGTGTTGGCAGAGCAATTTATTACACTTTTGTTTGCATAATCCCCATTTCCCCATGTTCAATTTTTTCTCAGAGAGCAGACTGCAGAATAATTTAACTAAACTCCGTCACCAGGTGGACAAATTCCAGTACGAATTGCAAAATGTGAAACCAACTCCTGAATGTAAGTTTAATGCGAACTGGAATAGTTGATAGCATTCTTGTGAGACTATCTTCTACTTTTAAGCACTTGTTCTCATCTTCTGTGGCATAATACTCAGAGAGCGTAGGCTATGTTGGATGGAAGGAGATTCATGGCCAATTGTTACAGGATTCAAGTGTGTCTTATGTGAATTCTTCTTTCATTCATTCTTGAAGGGATATTTCCATTGGTGGCTATTGGTGACAGATGGAAGCGAATTTTTTATTTTTACACGGCACTATTTTGTTCGTTACTCTAGGTATGGTTGTTTAAATGTAAAATATTTTACCAGGTAAAACCAAATCCTTAACTTAGGCTGATCTGTGATGTCATCATGGCAGATGTTCCTCAATAGGTTTACTTTCCTATGATAATTTATCCATAAATGCTTGCTTAGTTGCCAATGTTCTCATCATATAGAATTTCATCAATATGCAAATCTTTTGTAAGAATATTAATTATATTATTTGCCATATTGGATAATTGGTTTGAACATGATCAAAAAAACAAGTACATTCAAACAAAATTTTAAGATGAACCAAAAGTATTCCTTCAATACTTCCAAAGGTGTGGGGTGTACTATTCTCATCTATTGATAAGAAGACCCATCTAACTACTTTAATCCCTTTGATAATCGAATCAGAGACATTGTGCTGCGCCGACTTTGAAGTTAGAACAAATTTTGTAATGAGTTATGAAGTCGTTTTCTTTGGTGATTTAAGAATTAATGTAATTCTTATGTTTTGTTTTTTTCCACCTCAAAGTTCTAGAAAAACTGAAGGAGCTGATGGAATCCATCGAGGCTTCTCTAAACGATTTTAAAGAACAGCAGAGAACAATGTGAGTAAACAGTAAGTCCACTTATAGGATTTAGATAACAATGGGTTAGAAACGTATCACCAGAGTGTCATAAAAATGTTTTCAAATCTTGTAAAGCATGTTTTTACTAAGTTTGAAAATTATGCTTGAATATCTGTACTACTCTCTTATCGTATCACCAGTCACCTCGGCTACTCTGAAATAAGATACACAAGGATTTTTTTCAATTTTACACTTCGCAGATACGAACAACTGATGCGGGAGGAACTCTCTATCTCTCAGGAGATCGCCGAGTTGGACAAACATTTTGACCTCTGGTCTCAACTACCACCTGTCACCATCCCAGAAGATAAACCAGCCAAGAAGACCGCCGTTAAAAATGGGAAGAAGAGCATATTAGCTGATATGCCACCAGAAGTTGCTGCTTTTGAGGTAAGATTGACATATTTGTAAAATTGGCAAACTTCATGGCTAAATGTCCGTCAACGTGCATTATATTTCAGGAATATTCTAATGTATAGATGTGTCCTCGGCCTGGATTCCAGATTACCTTACTGATAATACTATTCTACTGAGCCATTCCTACAGAACTCTATCTAGCTGCTCTAATAATGATTTACTTGCTCCTGTTAGATCTGGGAATGGTAAAAGGTCCTTTAAATTGTCTGGAGGCAGGTCGTGGAACAGTCTTCCCCAAATTTGAAATGCCTGCCAAATGTTAATATTTTTAAATGCAATATGATAACTTATATATTTTGTTTAGCTGTCTGATATTTGTTTGTCTATCTTTTTGCCGTCCTTTTTGTGCTTTTGGATGTTTACCGTTTTTCTGATGCATAATATTGTATATGTATTTTGTATTGAGGGCTCCTCTGGAAAGCAGTGCTTCTGCACTGAGCATGACTACCCTCATTAAAAATGACAATAATAAAAAAAAAATAATAATAACAATAATAATAATGGCTTGTCAAAGTTGTAAGGCCGTGTCTAACCTAAATCAAGGTCTTGGTGATAAACTGTGCTATTTCTTTGATATTTGTGGTTTGGCTGTGAATGTGGAGATCTTCGGAGGTAGACTATGACATGAATGGAGGAGACGAGTAAAACGGAAAGGTGGGAAAGACGAAAGAGGAAAGCAATATATATCGACTAGAGTAGTTGTCGTTGTATAACAGAAAATTCTGACAAATCCTTCTCAATATTTGCCTATCTAGTTTTGTCTTGGACAAAGAAGCAGAAACTGTAAAATATTAAACGAAGTTGAAAAAAACAGAGTAAAAAGAATTTTGGCTAGAACAGGATTTGATCAAGTTTGTTTACTGGAATTACGTGTTTAGATCTCATAATGGTCGAAGGGTTAATTCTTTCCAAATTTGTTTACAAGGTTTCATCCACCAGATTCTTCTAAGTAATTTCCTCGGGTTATCACAGTTTTAAAAAAACAGAGAAATAATTGTCTGATAACTTTAACAGAACTGTCAGTCTCTTGTCTTCTCTCGCAGCGGTTCCTGCAGCAGACCGGAGGCCATCGAGGAGGATGGGATGAATACGACCACGGAACGTTCATGAGAATCAGAAACAAACATAAGGTAACAGATATCACGATAATGTCTATTACGACATCTATTACGACATCTATTACGACGTCTATTACGTCATCACGATAAAGACATCACGAGAAACACAATATTCATTCACATTATTCAATTCAACTTTTAATAATAATAATAGTTAGTAATATTTATATAGCGCATAATCAGCAAAGCTGCTCAAAGCGCTTTACAAATGTAAAACTTAAAAAACAAATAGTAACAAAAACCTTAATATAAAATATATAGAACCAATAAGTCATAACATGTAAAAGCCAAAAGCAACAAAAGAAAAACGCCCGTTTTACATTCTCAAATTTACACAAAAGTCATCACAGGTGTTTGGTATGAACACTAGTAAGAACATAGTATTTAGCTGTTGACCAGGTTAACATCAAGATCATGTCCCCAATATATTGGAAAAATTATGGTCACTTTAGCTATGTAGGATATCTCACCACACATTCCCTACGTTGTTTATCAGTTGCCTTCTTGATGAAAAATATTTCCCCGCACAAACTATTTCATTCCTTGTTAGGGTGTTAGAAGACTAGCAGCCTTCTGCCCTCCCCCCCCCCCTTCACTCTTCCAAATATTCCTTGTGGCATGATTACTCTAACATGTGGCATGATTACTCTAACTCTGAAACTGGCATGCAAATTTATGCAAAATAAACCAAAAAAAGGAACCCTCATAGTTTGTAAGTGCCTGTTCATTTTATTCCAATGTGTCTTCTTTTTGGACTTTAGGGTAAAGTCATATTTATGGATGAAGCAGCCAGCTCTTTACCAGGAAGAACTTTCACTGATGTGAAGGAACATGAAGCCTGGTACCAGGAATACACATCATTAATGGAAAAGAAGAAAGAAGCCATACAGAAATGGAGACTTGTTAAAGAGGTATGTCTACATTGATGTGATTATGAATGATGTGGCCTGCCAAAAGAATTGCATGAAATTTTTCTGATGTTGAGGTCATGAGCAGAAAAAGAAAATGCTCTAGCTGGACTTGAACTGCAGATATGGAGCTTGTCTGACTCACTCAGTTCCAGAGCACTAAACACTGTGCCACTGTAACTGTTGAGAAATGATGCTATTTTCTAATATTTGAACCTTAGAATGGAAGGGTGAAAAGAGCAGGAAAAGAAAATGCTCTAGCTGGGCTTGAACCGCAGATATGGAACTTGTCTGACTCACTCAGTTCCAGAGCACTAACTACTGTAACTGTTGAGAACTTGATGCTGGTTTTTATATTTCAACTTAAGAAAGGAAGGAGGAAAAGATCAGCAAAATAAAAACAATTTCTCTGGGGTTTTGAACTCTTGACAAGGAGTTTGTCTTATTCTAATATTTAAAACATTTAAACAGTACACGGTGGTTCAACTGTATACTTGGTATGTTTATGCATCTTAGTGAGAAGAAGAACCCAATATTGTCATCTGCAGTAGTCAAAGGTCATTTGAGGTCACCAGAGGTCAAAGTCTAGAAACCTTGTAAAATCTATAACTTGAAAAAGCAAAGCTTGGAATTTAAATTCAGCATGTGGCTCAGCATTTACAGAGACCCTATTGTTTTTCATAGAGGTCACAATTGGTCAAATTCTGGAAACCTTGTTATAGCAATTACTCCTAAGGTAAAGCTTGAATGAACTTTGTAATTGGAATGTGGATACACATTATTAAGTACAAGATGCTTGTGTGTACAAACTACATTCAATTTCAAGGAATCACTAACACATCTTGGCTTTCTGGTTTGTCTACGAAAGAAAGGGTGGGCAGCAGAGGATAAGGCAATTCTGTACAATCTTCTAGTAGCCAGAATATGATTTGTAAAAGGCAAAATTGTATCAAAGAAATTAAAAGAATAAATCGTAAATGTGAATCTGGAGAGAAGATTATCCTCCTCTAAGAAATGGTAAAAAAAAAAAAGGTGTAAAATGCTCTCTTATTTGATTGTGAAGTTATCCATTTGATAAAGAGAATATCTCAGTTTGAGAAGTCATTTACAATCAAGTATATTAAACTGTGTAAAGTGCTTTCCTGTTTACAGGAAATGATAGACTGGTTAGAAGATTGGAGGGGGTTTAGTAAGGGTATGCGATTGGCAATATAGTGAGATGCTCTCAGAGAGTAAAAGTTGCTGTTGATGGAGAGTTGGCACTGTGAACATATGTTCATATGTACAACTGTTACGTACAAAGACATGCAGGAAATTAGACCATTAAAAACACTTTGGTTTACAGTAATTCCATCTTGTTTGTTTTCTTTCCAGGCCAAGAAGGACGAACTCTTGAAACAAGCAGATCGACACGAGCAAGACGAGGCATCGACCAATGAGAAGAAAGCATCTGCCAGAACAAAGAAACTTGAAGACGAAAGAAGGGAAAGATTATCGCAACTCAACGCATGGAAGGTAAATGATGTCATCATCAATTTGAAGAGTGCACTTCTTTTTTTATTTCATAATTTTCTTTTGGTTTTTAGTTAGTTTCATGCATAATATTTTCCTCTAGTTGATCTAGTGTGATATACTGTAAGCATTCAATGCTGTCAAAGTTTGATCAATTGTAGTAATGTAATTTATGTAGGATCACCAACAGTGACAAGCCAGAGGGGGGGGGGGGGGAGCAGTGGTAGTTGCCCCCCCTTTCAGTGTCGAAAAATTGTTAAAAACTTGTTTTTCTTTGCATGGTATTTTGTCAGGGCTCTTTTGATCTTGAATACTCGTCAGCCCCATTATCTTGATTAAAATCGTAGTAACATTCAGGCCTACTGAATCAGCTACTTAGTTTGGCAGATGCAATTAGCTAAATTTAGCCTATAGCCTATTACGAGACTACAGTTGGCCACTGCGTAATAAAATACATATAGCCTACCTAACCGCACTCAATGGAGTGTCAAGAACCGTATGCACATTGACGTCGACAACGTGCGTTCTCATCCTTTCTATGATTCATCCCTAGTTGTTGCACAAACAGCATGTTATGAAGCTAAGCTAGCAATCGTACGTGATACACGCTCCCTATAAATAATTATTACACTGCTAATACACTACCATAATGATATTTGTTTTTAGGCCACTGCACATCTGGCTGTCTTACAAAATGTGAAAGTTTATATTGTCCATCAGTTAAGTTCGTCACATGTATTAAAGTCCAGACATTGGACAATAAACAAGAATCATCCTACTGAAAAATTGTAAAAGAGCACTAAGCTTGTCTTTCTGATATAATATGTAAAAGAACATGTAAAAGAATTCAAACAGGAAATAAAAATCTGCTGATAATATGATATCATATGATAATGATGAAACTGGCAAAACATTGCACCAGATCGCATCTAAGGACCTTCAATTGTTGAAAAAATTTTCCCACCCCTTAGACCCCTCCCTCATATCAATCCCAAAATGTTCTACCCCCCTTCCAAATTCCTGGCTACAATCACCAAACATCTTCTGTTATCTGACACAGCTTTTCCCCTCAACCATTTTACCAGCTAACATGCATTAATGCATTAGGGTTAGGATGATCTCAGGGCAGTAGATCATGTTTTTTTTATATTTCATCAGGGTTGGAGATGTGTGTGAAAGGGGGGGGGGGCACTATGGTATAGTGGGAGAACATATCCCCCTCCCCCCTCGACCTTTTCCAACCTTAGCCTCCTACCCTAATCTTGTAAATTGACTTTTAAAGACTGTTGACATAATCCTTAATTCTGCAGGTTCAGAAGGAGTTGGAGAAGGCACAAGCTGAAGAGAGGAAGCTCCTGGAAAATAGAAAACAGATGAAAAGATTTGAACAAGAAAAACAGCGACAGGTATGACCGAGAAGAAACTATGATTCTGGGCATCTTTGGTTGATACATTATATATTTTGGCTGGCTAGATTTCTTATTTGTGATGTTTATTTATCTGTAGTCTTTTCGTCCATGCTACAGAGTAACAGCTGGATTATCCTATGAAGATGTCGGCAATGGGAGGTTATGGATATCGTAAAATACATATCTGGATAGTCCAGTTTTCTGTACTTCAGTGTTTTGCTATTTAACTTGACAGTGCATACTGCATATTTGTTTATGCCTATTGCTTAAAATTATTAAAATTTGTTTAGATCTAATTTCATGATTACTGATGATACATAGTTGTAATTATACAATAATAAATGGTTGAATATATCGGATCTGGGTAACAGATGTCTGGATATTCCAGATAGCACGGTTTCATCTGATAAGATTCTGTTTCTCTGTAGTCATGACATTTTTGGTGCTTCCAAAATGGTTTCTGTCCAGCCAGATATATAGTTGTATCTCTTCTTATCGTTCCCTTTTTAGTTGGAAGTTAAAGCAAAAGTTGAAGAATTGAGAGAAAAGAGGGCAGAGGAGGAGGAGTATTTAGCGTCGAGGGCGCAAGAGAGACTAGACACTGAGAGGGAGGAGAGGAGAAGAGTTGCCCAGCAGGAGGTAAAGAGATTCAGAGAGAGGGACAGGCAGAAACAAGAAGAGCAGATGATTAAGGAGAAAGAAAGAGAAGCTGCCGAACAGGAAAGAGCAAAGAAATTGAAACGTTTAAAGGGACAGGTAAGTTTTTGGAAATACATAATTAATATATATGTGTTACTTCTAAACAAAAAATGAGAAAATTCTCACTTTTTCATTAAAAAAAACCCCCACTATTCTCTAAAGATTTTCTTTTTCACTAACATGTAAAGTCACTAATGTTTGAAAGAGGATTTTGCAAAACACTATCAAAGCATTTTCTTTCACTGAGACATTTGCTATCCCTAAGTCTGTTCAAACACCCAAATTTCTGGATGGTCGTAACCATACGGAAAATACTGTTGAGTTTTGAGCACGCTGAAACTGGAGGCAAATACTTGTGATGACTTTCAACTTAATAAACAAAGTATTATGCCAATGTCTCAAGACTGAATAAAGAACAGTGACAAACTAAAGATATGCCACCATACTGCGATAAAGTCAATGAGTCCTTATCTAAGGTTTCTCTCTTGATCAGGTTGAAGTGAAGGTAACTAGAGATCCAAACAGACTTTATCAACTAACAAAAGGACTCAAAGAAAGACAAAAGGCTGAGAGAACGCCAACAAAAGGACCCTTATTATCCATTCCTCACAGGTATGTACTATGGGTATTGCTTCACATCAATTGTTAATGAAAAAAAGTTTCTATGAAACAATTGTTTATAACAGTTGTTAACAGTTTAATAAAATTTGTTTAAAAACAGTTTTTATGAAAACAGTTTTGAACCAGTAACTGTACTAGCTAGCTGAAATCTGTTCTAAAGGAGTATGTAAGGACAGTTTCTTAGGATGGAGAAAAGTCACTTATCCAGTATGAATTTGATAATTTCCACATTTCAATATTAATAACTGCTTTGTCCTTTATTTATCCTAGAGCTGTACCATCATGGAGAGCAGGGGTATCCTAACATTCACCTCTCATCCAGCAAGAATTCTTAGCCTTATAAATGTTGATGAACATCATGGAGTCAGCAGTGCACACTTCTGGACTAAATAAAGAGCGAGGGGACTTTCATATCAAGCCTAGTTGTAGTAATTCATTGTATTGAGAGGAAACTTTTAGAATTCTTCTATGTTAAATTTCTGTGCTCAGTAATAACCTGTGAATACCATGCAAATTGTTTAATATTAAATAAAATAGTTCACTACCATCTATAAATACTCGACACCAGTGTCTTCTTACTCTATGACTCTTAATTCTGTTCCATCATGGAGAGCAGGGGTATCCTAATATTCACCTCTTGATTCCAGCAAGAATTCTGTAAAACAATAAAAATTGATGAACATCATGGAGGGAGCCTACACTTCTGGACTGAATAAAGAGAGTGAGGGGACTTTAATATCAAGCCTAGTTGTAGTAAATTTCTTCATTGGATTGAGAGGAAACTTTTAGAATTCCTCAGTGTTGAATTTCTGTGCTCATTAACAACCTGTGAATACCATGCAAATTGTTTAAATATTAATTCACTGCCATCTTTATTCTGTTCCATCATGGAGAGCAGGGGTATCCTAATATTCACCTCTTGATCCAGCAAGAATTCTTAGCTTTTTATGCAAAACATTAAACATTGATGAACATCATGGAGAGAGCAGTGTAGGCCTACACTTCTGAACTGAAGTAAGAGAGTGAGGGGACTTTCATATCAAGCCTAGTTGTAGTAATTCATTGGATTTAGAGGAAACTTTTAGAATTCTTCCATGTTGAATTTCTGTGTTCAGTAATAACCTGTCAATACCATGCCATGTGCTTCATATTAATTTGATTAGTTCACTACCATCTATAAATGCTCGACACCAGTGTTTTCTTAAAGTACGACTTAATTCTGTGACATCATAGAGAGCAGGGGTATCCTAATATTCACCTCTTGATCCAGCAAGAATTCTTAGCCTTTGATGTAAAAAAATAAAAACCATTGATGAACATCTTGGAGGGAGTAGTGAAGGCCTACACTTCTGGACTGAATAAAGAGAGCAGGGGACTTTCATATCAACCCTAGTTGTAGTCAATTTCTTCATTGGATCGAGAGGAAAATTTTAGAATTCCTCAGTGTTTAATTTCTGTGCTAAGT
>KN893890.1:10357-23949 GCA_000934455.1 Apostichopus parvimensis | reverse complement strand
GAATTCCTCAGTGTTTAATTTCTGTGCTAAGTAATATCCTGTGAATAACATGCAAATCCCATCTTGGAGGGAGTAGTGAAGGCCTACACTTCTGGACTGAATAAAGAGAGCGGGGGACTTTCATATCAACCCTAGTTGCAGTCAATTTCTTCATTGGATCAAGAGGAAAATTTTAGAATTCCTCAGTGTTTAATTTCTGTGCTAAGTAATATCCTGTGAATAACATTCAAATTGTTTAATATTAATTTGATACCATCTATGAGTGCTCGACATTGGTCTTTATTGGTTTTTATAAAACAGTCAAAAAAAGCAGAACAGAAGGAAGTATATTCGTATAACTTTATATTAAAACTTCACAAGACTAAACAAAAAAAGTGCATATAATACATTTTTTTACATGATTTTGAAAATAGGAATAAAAGACCTCTTTCTAAGTTCATAATAGATAAAAGTGGAATGAAAGCACATCCCACAATGTCAACAAGCCTTAGATGAAAGCTGATGAAAATTTTTAAAAACTCAATATGCATTGCTTTGGAAGGTTCTTACAAAGGCAACTGAGTATTTACAACTTGTCATATTGATTTTTTTAAAAGGATTCGAAGAAAAAGAGCAATACCGTCAAATAGTGTACATGAATACAACCTAGCAGAATTGTGTAACGAGTCTGGGTATTCAAGATGAGTAGTATGGGTGCTCATTACTAGAGAGTTGGTCGTTTGTTAAATGTATCCGTCTTTAAATATTGTTTCTTCACACGCCAGTCAATTACAAATATTTATAGAAAAGATATCCTTGTTATTCAAATCAATGATTAACCAGTGAATAGATTATTAAAGTGAAAATGATTATGAAGAGTGTCCGTCACATGTGTAGTAGTAAATCATCAGTCGATAACAATTTACGTTTCAATGGATGGCCGTAACGAAAATATCTTTGACATTGCAGATATCGATGTGTATCAGAGTGAAGACCACTGGATAGAACAGCAACAAATTGTCCTGACAATGTCTCCTACTAGAAACTTTAACCCATTAAACAAGAGTCGTTTGCAAGTGCCTTTCAGAAATAGTCTGCAGTTGTTATCCTTCTCGAAAGTTCATCCATAAAGCTAATGAGATTCGGGCTTTAAAAATTTTAGAAGCCAAAAACACAGTACTGATTGTATCATTGTTATTTTGTTGGTGGCATCAATATCTTAGCTGTCGAGCAGGTACCTCTTCACTGAAGCTGGTTTCAGTTCCGATATCGTGCTGATCTTCATGAATTTACTGCTGGCAAATTTATTCCTTACAGCCTGTGAGGAGCAAAGCAAAAATGAGATGGCGTAGGTCAATGCTTTATATCGAAGATTAATGTTGTCATCATGGTAAATTGGCGATGAGCAAGTTATTGGAAGATGTACAGGTTTGGGGAATAGAACAACAACAACGTTTTGAAAACCTTATAAGCTGATTGATCACATTATCATTTCCCTGTGCAGGGAACAGCCCTGTCAATAGACAGTTACTTGTCTAATGAGAATAGCTTGGCTTATCTGTTAGCATAGGCCAATTCAATATAAGTACCTGATATTTCGAAGTTTCCGAGCGCAGGATCAGTTGAGCCATCTTTTCTACGATAGGGGCCACTTCTCCTGTTGTGTAATTGCTGTAATATTCCATCTTTGAATCCTGCAATGCAGAGAGTAATGAGAAAGTGTTATACCATAACAAATGCATGGAAATCATTTTACACAATTGACCGCGAGGGGAAATTTAGTTTCCACTAGCTGTGGCACAATTGATAACATGGTAAAACTAAAAAGATTATCTTTGTATCTAAATGTATGTATGAAACTGGCTTTGTCCATATGATGTACACGTATGAATAATGAATTAACCTACCCATTCTGCTTCATCTTCCAATAACCTCATGCTAGCACAGAGAGCAGCCGCTGCAACTTCTGAAGGGTCGTACATTACAAAGGTGTAGTCTGGCAATGTTAACTCCATCAGATACTTGGCTAGGGTGTGTTTCTGGGCATCAACCTTAAAAAGAGATATTAAAATGTATAAATCTATTTGATCATCTTATACAGTGTTGATTATGTAGGTACAGTGAACGTCAAAGCAAAGACACTTGTCAATCTTGACCGCTAGCACTCAAGAACGAGTTCAAAAAGCCCATCACAAAACAATAAACGTCACAAAAATATAAAAGATATCAATGTCACAATTAGTAAAACCTCTCTGTATTTAATTCATTCAATTTTATTAAACATTTATACCGAATCTACATGCCACAAGTTCCACAAATTGCGAAGATAGTTGTGGTGAATTCCATGTAAATAGGCACTGTGCAATAGGGGTCACCAAGTGTTTGCGCAATGAAGTTATGAACCGTTTGCATGTGCGTGTATAATATATAAGACTGGGCCTTACACCTCTAACAATCATTGAAGCTGACTTACTGTATGTAGACTATTTATAAATTGTTGATGATAAATGATATTTTTAGTACTTGGAAAAGTTTAACTTGGAAAGTTTTTTTCCGTCTCACTTTGCTTTATAGAGTTCTGTACATTTTCTTAGCTTTCATATCACTATGAGCGCTTAAAGGCCGAGATTTCTTCGACTCCGTTAATCCTCGATCAGGGGCTTTCCACTTGGAACCCCATTTACTGGTCACCACTAAATACTATTGGTAAGGCTCAAAATTTTCAAAACAAAATTTCTTGGGCATCCCCTAAATACTATGGTCAAGACTTACCCCAGCAGCCTTTGAATTTCTCCTCAAGAAATGCAAACATAGTGGTTTTCCCAGGTTGTAATCTAGTGTCTTCAGCATCAGGCACTCTGTGGATTTGATTTGGTTGAGGGTGTAAGCGTTATCTGTGATGTAAACAAAGTCGTTGATCTCTGGTGGGTACATCTCTTCATATTTGGATGCGATGAACATGGCCGTCACACCGACCAACTGCAAATTGTTTTTGGAAACGGAATGGAGCTGGAAGAGAAACAGATGAGTAGTTACATTAGATAAGATATCTCATGCCATGTTCTCAAGTACTTTCAGATGAACTACTAATACTGTATTATCCACAAACATTTCTCATCAAGACCCTTTCAATTCCTATGATGAGAGAAATATATGCCATGTTCAAAAGACATAAATGTATTTGTAAAGGGACTTTACCACCAACGCAACCTGAAAAGGACAACATTGGGTAAATGTTTGAGTTTGTTATCAAAACCCATCAGGTCTAAACTTAATCTGTATAGCCTTTGGCATGGTTGGGGAAAAAACTAAGAAATTGGTGAATCTTAAACATGCATCAGACAAACCTATGTAGTTGTGATGTTATGATGGCCATTGAGCTTATCTCTTAAAAAGATATCAAAATTTCAATGCAGAGAAAGTCAACAAAAGGTAAGCCTTTGAAGAAAATCTACCATGATCACAACCTATTATAATCCATTTGGCATCTAAAGAGAACATATCTGGATTTGAACATATCTGGATTTTTTAAAACTAGCGTCTGCACTCTCTACCACACAACTTCCCAACACAACTCCTTAAACACTCAGTAACCCCCCCCCACCCCTTAAAATTTACACTCATGAATGAAGAGGATACTCACTGCAAGGTATCTGTCTATGAGTTGTATCGTCAAGAAGAGAGTCTCCTGGAGGAGGTGAAACCTCAAGTGAACCTGCACCAACCAATCCACAAGAATCGTTCTCATTCTGACATTAATCTCTTGACTCTCCATGTAATCTTCCACTTTGTACTTTCTCTGTTAATAGAAAGAAGCCACAAGTGGGTGCATAGTCAACAAAAATATCAAATTCAGTGTCATGGCTTTTAAAATCTGCTGTATTCCAAGGAATAGTTTTCAGATTTTGTGTAGCACTTCAGAAGGCTTTCAATGTAGTCTCATTAAATGTTATGGTTCCTGTGTTCAAGAACCTTTGCTCTTTTTACCCAATCAAATATTCCCCGTCTCATATGAACAAACTAATGCAATTGGGTACCAATTAATAACTTTATATTCCGTAAAGCAAACTTGGGACCCTATCGAATTCGAGGTCAAAATAATAAAGTGAACATATGAGAACCACATTTGCCGGCAGTGTTCAGCTAACATTACAACCGTTTGGTTAAAGTTCACATCTTGAAAACGCAATGTAGGACTTGCATGCAAATTTCAATGGGAAGCTAAGTACAAATTTTTCTATCATAACGTTAAAATATAACTATCCTGTCAAGAGGTTTATTTACCTCCAAGTAGTGCATGTATTGATAGATATCTTTCACATATTCACTACACAGCTGTGGACTTTCGTGGTCATCTTCGTCGATATCTTCTACATCGAATGGTCTTGAAATCATCTTGGGTAGAATGTCATCAAAGTCCATTGCTTCTGGAGAGTTAGCCTAAAACAAAGAGGAGAAATTATACACATGATTACAAGCCAAGGATTGGAAATTATGCAGGGAGCATTTATGTGCAGAAAGTAGTACTAGAGACCAAAGGATGACTTAGTTATGATGTCATAATCCATGTGTATGGGAAATGTTTGTAAAGATATTTTGGGTATGCTGTTTTAACCGTCTGCTATTAAAAATCGCAAGTCTGCTTTTCTATGGATGAAATGATATGGGCTTTTCAGTGGGGGTTTCACCAGTAATGTTATTCGTGGCCATAAAAATGGTTATTTCACAGTGACTGGAGCTGACCTATTGTTTAGTGTGAAGTAGTAGAGCCACTTAAAATTAATAAACTTGCATGTTTTTAACATTCTATTATCAAGTCTTTGCAAACTGAGGAAATGTACATATCACGGACCTTAAATTGAGCATTTCCTCATATGTACATCTTTAATACCTGTTCAACAATTGGTTCTGGTAACTTGGCAGCCAGAGAATGGAGAGAAGATGTTGCCTTTGATTTTCCCAAAACCCTGGTTGTCTTTCCATCTTTCTTGCCAACCTAAAAAAAAAGTAAGGTTTAACATTCATGAAGCAAGTTCCAAATCACTATTCTGGTCTTTATGCTCTGTTATAGTCAAGTTTGTAATAAATACCCGAATCCAAAACCGTAAAGGCTGAGCATAAATGTGATGATTCTTGCAGCAAATATAATCTGGTTGCTGACAATATTAAGTCCTAGTGCTTTTTCGCCTCTGGTCAGTCCAACAGAGGACCCCATACAGTAATACACTTCCCTTCAGGGAAACAAAGTTAAGGTTTTCAAGAATCTGTTAACTAACCTTTTTGGCGTTGATTAATGATGTGCTCCCAGTACTAGTTGCTACGTTGCTGATGTTACCAAGAGCTGCACGGGTACCAACATGACTGCTTTTGGTGGCCAGACTCTTTGCCGCCAACCTAGTCTTCACGTTCTCAAATTTCAGGGTAGCATCGCGCTTTCCCAACTGGACGTTCTGTGGGAGAAATATGCAGAATGAATAGGTAAAAAGTACTGTTATCACCATTTAATAAATGAGTCTTCCATTAAATTGCAATAAATTACCAATTGGATTGGGACTTTACAATCCATCTCAGCATATCACACAGACCAAACAAAATGTGCATCGTGCAGTATCTGAAACTAAATTGCAAGTCTGTGCACCTTTCTCAAAGATCAAACAATAGCACCAACTTTTGACCATTAGTGTAGTACTAGTAGCATCATTTTCAAAGGGAACGCATTCCTAACAGGAAGTAGGAGATTACTCTCAATGATAGATTTTATGGGATGCACAGTATCCAAATTTGAATACGATTGAAACCGGTTATCGGATTGGATTTTTACAAGTGCAAACAAAATCAGTAAATAATTCTCTTCAATGAAAATATGCTCTGGGCACCATACTGTATATCGGTGCTCCCTATCAAAATATCTTTGTAAATATATCATTAAAATTGCTCAATATGACAATACAGACTTACGCCAATTAAAGCTCACTTGTTTAACTAAACTATCAGTTTTGGTAGGCTAACGATTAACGTTAGGAAAATCTTAGAACGTGTATTTTATGTCAAACATGTACGGCATCCTAACTTAAGCTTAGTTGCAAAGAAAAGCCTAGCCCTTACGCAGGCCTACTCAAGTAGGTTAGGCTCTACGTTACTCGTGTTAGGACAGGCTAGCGCCAGGCTGTCACATACTTACCCCATTTGCTCTAACTCTCAAAGCCATTTTAGATAGATATATTTCGTATGTAAGTTCAAGTTATAAATCCTTCTCGTATTGAAGCTGTAAACTGAATGATTGAAAGTTTGTCTCCGGCTTTTAGCAGATTTCTGTGTCTCAAATGGTGAGTGCTTCAACAGAACACAAAAACTGTACAATGGTATTGTAATAGCTAGCTAGTGTACACGATTTAATGCATTGATTTCCTTTGAATAAACGCACCCTAGCAGATGATTGGTCAACGCAATATTTTAGCGCTATCTGATTGGACAATATTGTAAACACATTACCGTGCATTGTCGACAAATCTCTACAGATGTTCGGGATCTTTTAAATGGCATCTCCGTAAGCTCTTTTTGTTATTAAAAGAGAAGGACAATGAGATGAAGAAAAACATTCTTCCGAGCTTACATGAACAAAACAAAAATAGGTAATGTATTCAAGTAAATTATCACTTCGCTTCTAAATTGAGAAGCGGGGAAGCAGTAACACACAGTAAGAATAGCTACGTTCTAGGTTAATTATGTGTGTCAATATGTACTAGCTTCACGGCCTTTTGGCTGTGTAGTATCTGTTCCCTTTCGAGGGGAATCGTAATACACACCTGACGATGATCACACAGTCTCGATGTGAGGGGACTGGGGTTCAGAGCGGATACGTCGTTCGGTCGTTTGGTTTTCGTGCCCAGTTTCTTTCCTGGGTGACTTTTCTAAAAAAGTATATGTACTAGCTATCTATCTCAGTGATTCAAAGCTCCCTAGGCTAGGAAGGGCCCTCGACACAGGGAGTTGTGTTCTAGCAACTATTTTCATATGGGTGCAGTAGCGTCGCCAAGCGGTGTCCTGGGAGGGGGGGGGACGTGCCCTCACAAAAAAATCGTGCCTCCCAGATACCCCCCAGATGCAATTTGTAGTGTTAAAAAAATACTCAAAACAAAACTTTTTTACAAAGGACGAAACGTATTATGTTCGTCAGTAAAACTTCTTTCCACCGACCGGCCATCACAATAACCAGTGGTTTTCTCACTTGCAAGGTCACAGAGGCCCCGTCGTGAACCGCCAGTTTCAACACTCTTATTTCAAAACATTATCAAAGCAAAAAGGTTAATTTTCATTTTTTGTATAACTTCTTTATCCGCTTCAATAAAAAACATAAATATCAGACAGACTAAGCCAGAAAATTCTTGAACATAAAGTTACTTCAAGTTGCAAAATATAACACCAGATTGCCTCTAATGACCCTTAATTAATCAAAAAATTCTCACCCTCCCCTAAGACCCTCTCCGTGGAAGGTATTTACCAAAAAAAAAAAACACTGTGCCCCCAATTAAGTGTTGTACCCTCCCTGTGCCCCACAAGATTGAAAATTTTGTCGACGCCATTGTATGGGTGCGGTTCCGCCAGATGTTGGCGAAAATTTCCAATACTATTTGGTCTGAACTCTGAAGTAATTCCCCTACTGGGGACAACAGTAACAAACTAGTTCCTTTATTGCACACTGTGTATGATCGTTAAAGGTATGCTGTATCCCCAAATATGCCAGATATTCAAATATGGTCATCGTTGGTCCAAATTCATTAAACTGTATTTATTACCACCCTGCAGGAAATGGACATCACTGGGTCATACAGTCATCTTGTGTGTTCATTTAGAATGTATGAGAACAATTTGTAGAGTAAAGACCTCCAGGAAACTTTTGAAAACTTGTAGCAATTATAGCGTGCTATAATTCGGGGCCTTTATATTATATAGCCTACCTTTAAGCATACATGATGGAGCTTATTAGTCCCAATGCAAAGATAAATACGGGGAAATTTGGCTGGAGCAGGATAGAACTTTGTTCCGAGACTGTAGATTCTTAGCCTGGTAGCTTATAGGTTCGGATGAGAAATGATAATTAAGTATACAAGTAGCGGCCGGATGATAATTAATTTTAGTTAAACAGCGTATAGTTACCGATATGGCGTGAAAGAGGTGAAATCGAGCTGCCGTATGAAATGATTTGGTCTCTCTAGGTTTCATCCTTTAGGGAGTATCCTTTTCAGAAATAGCAAGATGGTTTTACCAAGTGAGGTATTCTCATTAACCTGTTGTATTCTTTTGATGAAATCTCGTCCAGAGCGTGAACATAAAGGCCTATGTATATAATAGTTATAATCCATAATTCTTAATTCGTACCAAATAAAATACTATCTATAAATAACGTACGTAGGAGCCTATACGACGTTGGTGGGTAAATCGTGTATGGTGTTTTCATCATTCAGTATGTGTTTGTGAACTGTATTGCCAACATTAGTAACGAAGTGGACCTAAGCCCGCTAAGTGAGAAGCAAAAATAGGAGGGGTGGGCAGTTTGTCGATAACGGTTGATACATTCCGCAGTCACATGAAACTCCTGCAGGTTCCAAATGGAAAAAAAAACATTGGAAAGAAAGTAAAAGTGTCCCCAATCTCAAACTTATGACTTTTTATCTCATTATAAATTAATATTTAAAAAAAGACATGCACATATTTCCACAGACAACTTTTCCAATTAAATAATGATACTTTAGTACATGTAAGTGAAAAAGAAGTTGTTTTCCACACAAGGAATTTTTCAGCGGCGGTAAGCTGATCAGCGGGCAGTACAGTGTGCGGAGAATAACTTCAACCCGATAAAACTATAATACAGATAAAGAGTTGTACACAGACAGAATCGAACACACATCATTGTGGTGTGACGGACACACTGTCAGTGTTGAGAACAAATGACGGGCCGAGCGAGAGTTTTGAACTATTACTATATAAGGAGGGGGGGGGGGAGGCGGGGGAATTAGGTGGGAGGCGAATAAAAAACTGGAGAAGGAAGTGGTGGAATTAATAAAATTACGCTGTGGTCAATTGCTATCTTATTTGGTTAGCACTCGGTAGGTATTGTCACAAGCGTGCCAAACTTGGTGATAAAACTAAGAAACTGTATTAAACAAAAACGATATCTTCACATACACAAAAAAAATTACTATTGTTATGTATTATACATGTATACTGCTACGTCATCGGTAATTATCTAAGTTTTTTATGGTTTCGCTACTGGTGCCTCCAAGGTCAAGGGGCCTCTGTGAACACGTACTTCCAGGTAAGACATCACGTGACAGCGGACAAGCACTTGAGTGCACTGTTGCGGGTTCCAGAGGGCTTTAATATGGTAAGATGTGTGCTAAAGTACTGGTACTGCCTTCAATGTTCCGCGACCTATCAAAGGTTGCTTAAACGTGTAGTCAACATATGATTGTATGCAAATTGCACTAGGTAATCCAGCCACTCGATTAATATCGCTGTGCCTCAGGCATTTTGTGGGTAATTCCTCAATGGTAGAAATTGATATTGAAAAGACACCTGCTCTGATACCAAAACTAATTAAATGACATTAGTCATATCTTTAAAGGAAACAAATAGGCATAAAATTACTATTGATAATATACAGACCATTAAAACATACTGCTTTAATTAGTCGGAATTGTATTTCTATGTAATACTTTTAATTTTTGAGAAGGAACTCTTTTAATCATGTGTGGCTAATCAATTAAAGTAGCTGGACTACTTAGTCTAACACGCTCACCACAAGATCAATTCTTCAGCTGCAACACAAACCAAGATTGTTTTTACGGCCTAATTAACTACGTTTATAATGCATGGCAATTTTTCAAAGGAAACTAATGTTGAGTGTCATCAAATGGTGCTCTGTTGTTAATATGAAGTTAACAGAACATGTTTAAGTTGATTTATTAAAATGATCAAATAATGAACTAACATAAAGATAAAGCCCTAATGCCATCATCAACTTAGCCTTAAAGGATCATTCCAGAGTTTGAGCATAGTATTTCAAAGGTGTTCATCTTAAAAACTGGAATAGCAAACACTCAATTTCTACTTTTTATAATTGGACTATAACTAAACAAGACTAAATTCGTGCTTAAAGTTATTCTTTAATGACATCTATATTAAACTTGGTAGTAAAAAGATATGGACTAATAATAACAACAACACACACACTAGTGTTACTTTTGGCAAATTTATTGTTATTTTTCATCCACTGCATATTATAATATCTCTCTCTCGCTCACATTTCTGTTTAAAATGTCCACAAACTCAAAACGTTTTAATGCCAAGAATCACCATTGCCTCTTCATTCTCTTGGCATCCAATCTTAAAAATTCATTCACTAATATGATTGCAACAAACACTTGCAGCTGGTTAAGACAGATAACTCTGTGAAATGTTTGACCACATTCAGTTAAATCCTTAACCAACAGTATTCAAGAAGTCAATTCTTATGACAGTCGAAAATGGGGCAAAAAAAAAAAAAAAAGCAGGATTGAAAGCAATTTAGAACAGGGTAATATCATAATTTGTCACAAACATCTTTGGTGATGGAAAAGTAAGGGAAAAAAATAAAATTTTCCATAAAATTTCTCAACATTGACACTGTTTGAAAGGAGAAAAAATAAATATTACAGAATAATCAATACAGCAAGCAGGCAAGAAAAGAATATTAGAAAAATTAAAAATTCCTTTGTCTGGAAAAAAAAGAATACAAAGGTGATTGATTTTTGATAGATATTAAATAAAGCTGCATCTTAAAGTAATGAATTTTAAGCAAAACATGATAAAAGGAAAAGTAGATCAAATAATTACACAAAACTTCAGGAAGCTGCTAATGCTGTCAAAGAGTGATATTAGCAATGTTAGGGTTACCAAAGAATTACAAAATGAAAATATAACAGATTTCACTTTTCTTACTCAAATAAGGTCACAACTGTTGGTTTTGATACTTTTTAAAGGTATTTGAAATTGGTGACAATCTATGAAGTAAGATTTCACTTTTTTATACCTCAAATGTGGCCACAACTGTTGGTTTTGATACTTTTAAAAGCATTTAAAAAATGGTCACAATCTATGAAATCCTGAATCCCGGCCTCTCCTTGTGGCCATTTTGGGATGATGGAGCTTTCTAAAGGTGTAAATTAGCTGGTGTGTTGAACAAGGAAAAGGAACACTAACAGAGATTTAAGCACAAAAACAACAAATTAAGAATTTGGAATGTTCACTTCATAACATTTTACGATGGTCTTAGACAACGTCTGAACAGGAATTTTGTGAAGGTACCACGCTTTGACGATCTACGACAAAATCTGAAATGCTCATTGGAAAAAAAGAAGAAGAACTAGAAGAAACACAGAATTAGCCATCAAGTGACTTTTAGCAGAAAAACGAAAAACAACATCAGAAAAGCACACATTATTTCCACAAATTCATGAATAGCTGATTACTGCAATTTGACTGTATGATCATGTGTAGACCATGTTAAATGGAGATCCTGCACGGACCCTACTAACACATGTGAAGCTCAAGAGGATACCAAAGGCACTTAGGGATCACTCAAAGTCCTGTCGGGATCTCAAAAATTGCTGGACTAGTAAGTAGGATACAGAACCAAAGAGACAAATGTCATTGACAGACAGTTGAAAAAGGTTGTTAATTAAAGAATTTGATTAATCTCATTAATGCATATTTAAAATTCTTCATGAGAGACTGTTAATATTAACTCAGATGTACGAGAGGATCAGATAATGTCAACGTTGCCGATGATAATCTTCGAGGGGGTCACAGCCAAATCTATAATATTTCTGTTCAAGGATCACTGACGTACCTATTTTAATCCTTTATCGATTTGCAGGTAAACTGATTTAAAGTACTGCAGCCATAACAGGCAAACCAAATTAATTGTGTAGTGAATGAAAAAAGGTATCATGATCCACAGTTTTACCTGCTCAGGATAAACTTTTCACTTTCACGCGACCCTTTTCATTATCATCATCATGATTGCATTAACAAGGCACTACAATGGTTTACATGCTTTATTTGGACAAGCTTAAAGACTTTCTCTTGTAGGAAGACAGAGTTGTCATTCACTCAAACTCATATATGACATCTCTTGCTTGTTCTGGACCAATTGCTTTCTTCATTCAAACTTGACACCCTGGGCTAGTGGTAGCTCAGAACTGTAGTTGATAGTACTAAGGAAAATAGAAAGAAAAAAAAAGAGTTAAAAGGAATGATCCCTCCTGGTTATTTAACATGAAAGCAAACCTGACATCTAAACAAAGTGTTTTAAATACTTATGCTCTGTTTGTGTTAGTAGAAAGTTCTTGTTACAGAGTTAAATGTATCAATATTTATTCACAAGAGCGGGAAATGGTGTTGCCGAGTAACCTGTAGATTTTGTATCCAAAGGGGTGAAAGTTAAGCCAAAGCTGGTGTTTAAAAATTATAAGCCCAACAAAGGCTGGTGGATGTTGCAATTTTAAATACCAAGGTTGGTTACAAACAGATTTCAGCATCCAATCACTGACTTTACTGGGCAACGTTACACGAATCGTAAGAAAGTGTAGGAATTGTAAAGAATACGATACAAGTGTGGTTAGACGGCTGACCAAACTGGAGAGCTCCGTTTATACCAAACCATGTCGCTGCGTACGGCTGAATAACATAGCGGCTTAGGTTGTGATCGAACCGCTCGATAACACAGATGATGTCAGAACAGCACAATGGTTCGTACACAGCCAAGGATTTATCCATTTCTGAATGTAGCCTGCTTTGAATTTAAACACACTAATACCCAAAAATCATCATCATCATAAAGAGAGACCTACCAAGTTGACCTCCTCATGTATTGTTTCCAGGCATCACTTCCAGACTCCCGTCCTCCACCAGTAGCCTTTTCACCTCCTGAGGAATTTAACAGAAATCATTCAAATCATCTGTTAACTCAATCATATTATGGTAAATTTCAAATATGACTCAGACAACTGCAAGGTACAGGATTACACATATTAGGATCTTGGATACATCCCATCTCTGCCAAACCTAACCTCACCCACCTCCCCCTACTCCGCCCCCCCCAACCTCTTTCCCTTTCTCCCTAGTCTTCACTCTTCGTCTTCTTTCAATTTTCACTTTAACATTTCTTCTTTACAAATGTCTTGATCAAAATTTATCATTATACTTGAACTTTTGGGTTCTATTTTATATGTGAAAAAATAAACATGTTTACACCTTTAAATATGATAACCACTCATCACTAAACGAGAGAAGAGATAAGTAAACTTACCAAACGCTCCACCGATCTCGGCACCGTTGGTTGGAATATTAATATTGACAATTCCACAGTCCGATCCCTTGTGACTGTGAAGAGAGAAAACAATGATGGTTGACCAGAAAAAACAAGAACAATCAGCAGTACGCTAATATCTAATCAAACAACTGATAATCTGAGCACTAATTGGCTATTAAGGGGGGTTAAAGGCATTGAAGACTCGCCCAAACCGCGTGCGGCCATCTGAAAAAGTTAACTTTCCGTTGCTTGCAAGTGA
>KN893889.1:30502-40819 GCA_000934455.1 Apostichopus parvimensis | reverse complement strand
TAATGTTTAGGAGGGGGCAGAGCAGGCCCATCTGGCTGAGATGTGAGGTGTGGTAACATTGAGGTCATGTAATTTACTAATGTTTAGGAGGGGCAGAGCAGGCCCATCTGGCTGAGATGTGATGTGTGGTAACATTGAGGTCATGTTACCTATTAATGTTTAGGAGGGGGCAGAGCAGGCCCATCTGGCTGAGATGTGATGTTTGGTAACATTGAGGTGATGTAATTTATAATTTCTGTGTCACCTGCAACAATTCACATTATGAACTGTAACTATGATCAATTGATGATCCAGTAGATTTGTGAAGAGTTTTTGTTCACAAACCAATACTGTTTGTCACTGCTTTTCCACACACTATACATGCACTGTGTAGCTATTGTAGAAAACCATCCAGTAAACTCATTGCACTGCCATGAAATGTGCACTTAAACACACATCTTAATATTTATGATGAGCCGAGCTGCTCAAGTGCATGTAAGCCGCCGCGCTATTGGCCCGATCAGACAACTAAGATATGCCATGTTTAGTTTATGAATGTGGGACACAGTTTGCCATTTAAAACCAGCCAAATGCTCTTTGCAGTTTCAGCTGTGATGAAATTGAAATTGTCAGAATTATTTCTCAAGATTCATTCAGGTGTTGCTGCAGAGGTGGCATCTCGGGCAGGGTAACTAAATTTAAAGATGTAACGACAAAGAAAGAAAGGAACGCATAAAGTTCTCTTTTCAATCTTCTTCCGTAGGAATATTACTTATTCATGTACTTTGAAGGTGTGTACCAAAGTCTCCATTGTGAAATTCAGGAATAAAGTGGAGCTCATGTTTGGAAACCATGTCTTCAGATACCATTTTCATTCGGTCATCTTTTGTTTGCAGTGTTAATTTTTTTTATTTTTTTTATTTTGGGGAAGGGGGTGGTGGAAGCTCTAAAGGATGGTAGGGCAGGGAGTAACTTATGAGTTTAAGTCTCTGTTTGTGTATGTGATGCCCAAACTTGTAAATACAATGAATAAAAAGGCTTTTATTGTCTTTAGTGGGGCCAAAGGTCATTCAACGAGAACCCTTGATTGACAACTGCCCCCCACCTATAGTATATGAAGTACATATCTATATGAATATGTAGTAGGCCTATATGAAGCATAGCCTTATTTTCCGGGGGAAAACAAAAATGTGACCCAAAATTGTTGTGACCCAAACAGTGCTAAATTGCTTGTGACCCGAAATTTGTTTGTACTGGGCGCGGCGCGATAGATTTTTTGTTGGTGCCGCGCGATTTTCTTTGTCCACAATGTAGGCGACTTTTTTTTATTGCTCAAGCGATATCTATAGTTTTCACGTTTACCCGCCCTATAGTTATATAATTTTACAAGGGACGATTGGTCACACACCACATTTTGGTCTAAATATAAACATATTTTATTCGAAAATTGATTTGGCCCAAAACCATGTTGGTCCCAAATTCTTTGAGTACAAACAAATTTCGGGTCACAAGTCATTTTCGGTCACAAGCACTGTTTGGGTCATAACAAATTTGGGAAAAAATTTGGTCCAAAAATATTGGGGTCACAAAACTAATTTTCTTGGTACAAACAAATTTTTGGATAAAAAAAATTGCTCCGAATTTTTTTCTTTTTTGTCGGAACATAGAGACGTCGGAACATAGAGATGTCACCCTCGTTCCATCCTGAAGTTTGACATAGTAGACACAAGGATTATTTCTCTACAGTTAATGTGGCGCAGTTGGTAGTATCCTGCAATAGAGAGAGACAGAAAAACTCCTTGCCTAGAGTTCAAACACCAGAGAAAACATTTTGATTTTCTGCTCTTTTCCTCCTCCCATTCTTACGTTGAAATATTCGAAATGAGGATTACTTCTCAACAGTTACTGTGGCGCAGTTGGAAGTGCCCTGTAATAGAGAGAGCCAGACAAGATCCATGTCTGGGATTCAAGTCCAGCCAGAGTCTATTTCTGTAATGTAATGTAATGTAAATTTTCTGTAATGTGCAGCAGGCAGAAGTATAAAGGAAAGAAATGAAGTTTCTTCACTGGGAACCAAAAAAGTGTAATGAGTAGGTCCATCGTCTCAGAAGCGATTGAACATTCCGGCTTGGTTCAAGCCCATGGTTTGAGTGATTGCTGCGAATGAGTATTGCCGGACCCCTCCCCCTGACAAGGTTCCCCAAGCGTCCTCTCTCCCTGACAAGGTTCAGTGGAGAAAAAATGTTTTTTAAATGTGTTAAGTCCAAACAACTCACTTACTGAAAATGAGTTTTGCACCAGAAGGTCCCTGGTTCAATCCCAGCTTCTGCGTTCCTTTTTAATTCCTCCTCCCAAAAAACACAAATATCCACTTTTTCTCTTTTCTACATCCATTTAGTCACTGAGAACCACCAAAACATTCCATCCATTTAGAACCAACCAGAGGGATGAGTTTAGTTCTCCTAACCATTCCTTAATAAGGGCAAAGATTTGCTAGAGAAGGATAACAACATCTGTTTCAAATATGCTTTCCTGGTTAATGGATACTTGATGTGTGCTTAATTGTTTCTATGACAAATGAGTTTAACGATAGGACTTTTCTCTACCCCTGGTGAGCACCCTTCAAACTACTTTGTCCCAAAACAAGTTTTTTCAATCAAAATATGCAAATAATAGATACAAGGATGGTACCGACAATGAATTACCATCTTTTTTTAAAGCAAACGATTGCATAAAACCAAGTCATTCTCAGCAATAGTATCCATACAGTTCTGTACACTTTCAAACATTTTTAGAGTAAAGGAATAATTATTTGATGGGACTTCAAAGAATTTATTTAATTGTAAGAATATAATTTACGCACAATTGCATCAAAAATGCACTAATATTTCAATTTCATTGTGATAATTACCAATGTTACATCAATGCATCTGTTTTGCCTTAAAGTATTGTCCATGTATGATTCTAAATAGCCCTATAGCTGTTGTGAATCCAACAAGGGCATAGAATTTAACATTTGCAAAATATTCTTGGTCAACAAAACTAACTGGCAAGGATAACACAGTAAAAATACAGCATCATGTGGCCTACTTCAAAAATTTGTGTTCATGTGCTGAAACGGTGACATCCCTATGTTCCGACATCTCTATGTTCCGACGTCTCTATGTTCCCACAAAATGAAAAAAATATGGAGCAATTTTTTTTTATCCAAAAATTTGTTTGTACCAAGAAAACTAGTTTTGCGACTCAATTTTTTTTGACCAACATTTTTTGGGACCGAAAAAAAATTTTTGGGTCAGAAAAAAAAAAGAAAAAAAAAATGTAACCCAAAATTTGTTTTGACCCAAACAGTGCTTGTGACCAATAATAGCTTGTGACCCGATATTTGTACTGCAAGCAGCGCGGCGCAATAGATTTTTTGTTGGTGCCCCGCGAAACACTGCATCTCCTTATATAATTATATATGACCCAATGCTAATTTGCATAATTATACATTTTTGAGAACACCTAAGTCAGAGACAAAAAATATTTAAACTTCATAGAATGTTCTGTAAGTGATTCACAAGACGTCAAACTTTTTTCATACTTTGCAGAAGATTATGTAAGCAATGCTATGTACTACTCAAACATGCAGATTTGAGATTGAAGTATGGCAAACAATGCCTTTATGTGATCACATATTTTGCACAATTAGCTCAGAGACAAATCCAGGATTAAGAGGGTGTGTGACCCTGGGGTCATTGCAGCTGAATCCCATGTAGGGGTCCTCCCAGATGGAAGAAAGGAAACTTTTCTTGTGAAATTTAAATCATGAAATATGTTCAAATAACGGATGTACATAAAACCGGAAGAGAGGTAAACATGGTCTCCATCTGGAACGAACAGCATCTCATCAGTAACATCTCCATCTCATCAGTAACATGGATAAATGTGAAGAGTCTCGAATGTAGTGAAACAATAACTTTATTTCAAACTAACTGCAACTTAGAGAGAAAAGCATTTCAAGAAGATCTTAGAGGCAAAAATTAAATATTGCTTTGTTATGCTACAGTGGATTTTAAATTGCTACTGCTTTGAGTGATGAGAAAACACCCATTAAACAAGGCAGATGTATCAAAGTGACTGAACTACCTAGTTTAAATCACAGAAGTCAAATTATCAGAAGCAAACGTTATACTGAAGTCAATCGGAGAGCAAGACATAATAACACACATATCTGGCCATGCCAATTTTAAAAATTAGAATTTCAGCTACTTATTTCATACTCACTAATATGTGGGCTAATATCAGAGCATTTACATGTGGTATTGTTTCTTGGTATTCAATTTTACTTCATGAAAATACGGGCAAATTTCTTATTAAATCCAAAATAGTGACTGCTCAGTTGTGTTTACACACCATGAGCTGGCAATGGAGAGTATTGTACAATGTGCTTGTTTCAATTGTTGATACTTTTAGTCTTATAGGATATAACTCTTAAATCCAGAAACAACCAGAACCCGAAAAGCCATAGTGATTCCTTGTCCAGTTTGATGAAGTTGATCCATATACCAAGCTGTGTAAAGGGCACTTAGTTCTACTGTGTAAAGGGCACTCAGTTCTACTGTGTAAAGGGCACTCAGTTTTGCTGTGTGAAGGGCACTCAGTGTTTCTCTTTTGGAGCTACTGTGATTACAAGAATTTTACGATTTGACCTCTGTTGACTTCAAGTCACATTCAACGTCCACAGAGAATCCTTGTACTCAATAAGGTGGTCTGCACACCATGTTTAAACTTCATTCATCATGGTTTACTTTTAGAGTTTGTTAACATTTCTTTTCAGACTTTGACCTCTATTAACATTGTATGACTTCTGACCTTCACAGAAAACATTAGGGATCCTGTACTCAATAACTTGGATCCACACACCAAGAATGGTGTTTATTTAAGCTTTACTTTTGGAGTTGCATTGGGGGGGGGGGGCAGAGGGGGGATCTACCTACCAAGTATAACGTTATCCAAGCTTCACTCTGGTAGTAGTTGAATAAAAAGGTTTTCTGACTTCAAATGACCTTTGACCTCCCCAGAAAACAATAAGGTTCTTGTACTCAATATGATGCATGCACATACCAAATATGAATTTCAACCATCCTATCGTTTTTGAGTTATCTATTTACAAGCCAAGGCTTCACACACACATTAACATCCACACACACACCTGCATACACACACACATGCCATCACCATCATGAAGATTGCGTAGCCTTCAGCAAGGAATCAGTAAAAGTAGAAGCAAAGCTAAAATAATTACACAGCAGAACTAAAACAAAACAATCTTAGGGTTTTGTCAATGTTTTTGTACATACAGTGCAAATGCTGGGAAACCTCTCAGCAATAAAAAGTTAAAATATTGAATACAATTAAGTTTCTCTTGAATGCAAATGATGGAACACTTCAAGTGATGTTTCAGAGAGGCCTTAAATTTTGGAAATTTAGGGAAAACATATTGGTATATATCTATGATGATCTGAGTGATCTGCTTTGAAGTTTTGACTTCCGTTGCTGCTACATTAAAAATTTGATTGTAACTTACAAAACAGCTCTGGAATATGAAAAGTATTTAGCTTCATAATTGTTTGGTGTTTGGAGATTTTCGTTCAGTATTCGATCTTTACAGACACGCCAATTATGAACTTGGGAAATTAAAATACAGGTAAATTTGGTTCAGTTATGAATTTGATAATTGTGAACGGGTTAGAACATGCTTCCAAACATGCAAAACAAGCACTAATGCAAACCAAAACTGTTCTTTGTAAATGAATCTAATAAAATTGTAGATAAAAGAGTTGTAAAAACTACTGCTCTTTATATATTGCAGCCCGAGGTTTCCTTATGAGATTTCATTCATCCTCTCTGTTTCTGCTTCTAACCATCTCAGCCATCTGTTGATAGTCAACACATTTGCTGCCTTAAGGAGGCCCTTCCGATCAATTCTGGAGCAAAGGGTCCTTAACAGTTCCATCTTGACTGTAGGATATCTTTCACCTAAACCTATACTGTCAGGCTGCAAGATCTGCAAAAACAGAAAGGTAACTGAGTTTCAAATGGTCTATCTGTTGTGCTAGACATGCATACGCGAAGCTACTCAAGAGTTGGTTTCATTTTTTTACTGATATGATATTTCAACTGGTCCGTAAAACACCACAAAATGTTTCTACTAGGGTCATTATTAACATACACATCACTATATTAGTCCTAAGGTGGGTGTTGTACAAAACCAGAACAAAATGCTATGAACATACACATCACTTTACTAGTCTTAAGGTGGTTGTTGTATAAAACCAGAACACTGCCATTAACATACACATCACTTTATATAGTCCTAAGGTGGGTGTTATATAAACCAGACCATTATACAATTAACATACACATCACTATACACTATGCATTCTCCAAGAGATCACAGCAATTTCTATCTAAGTTTGTACCTGCTTCAGCCAATTGTGAAGATTTCTCTCCAGATATGACATCTTCCACAAATTATTAGGGCCTTGGTTCCAACCATCCTGTTTCCATAGCAACAAATGGATCATATTGGCCGCTACGTCAGACGAGAGTCTCTGGAATGAGAACGTGACAGACATAAATCAAGTGAGTTGTTTGTGCCTTTATTAAAATGTCTACCTAACAAAATTTACAATTAGACTTTCCTAACTTTATTTGTTGACATTTAATTTTGGAATGAAAAGAGAATAAAACCATAACAAGGTAATCAAATGATTTTTACCATGTTGCAGTGCTAGTCCACATCCCTTAGCCTTTTATTAATATCAAAAAGCTTCATGTAATGCCTCACCTATTGTTTTTTACAGCAATACAGGAGAACAAAAACTATTGTGGAAGGATCAGTCTTTAAAAGAAATTTCTGGTAGCTGAATGTGACTGTCTGGGTAAATTGCTGAATATTTTCTGAATCTTTAGGCAAAAACTACATCCTCATAGCATTTTTTATTGCGATAATTTGTAAATGCATCTGGCAACACAAGAATGGATGATGTCATCAGGGCACTTCAGCTGAAGATGCAAGTCCCCATATTATTAATGGCTTATCCTTCAAGTTTGCAGGAAACCACAAGATTTACGCCAAACTTCCTGATGCTGGGACGGGAAAACAACGCTACGCATCGAACTTATGACTGGATCCTCAGAAGCAGAATCGAACCTAAAATGATTTAGATACAGCATTTCTTGGTAGTCTATTGTGCCAACCATCCAACAGCATGTTCGAAAACCATGTGCTTCTCTTGTGTTAGTGTAAAAGCATATACTACATGTACAGACAGTAGAAATTTTCCACTCATGAATATTGATGTGGTCAGTTTTCAATTGCAGCCATGAATATGCTAATGATCAAATTAACATCGGAATAGATATTCATGACAATGCATTACTACAATTTCAATTCACTACAGGTGTGCTGTTGTTATTTATTAATTTATTGATTATAGAATGAGCCCAGAGATGATTTCTGGTTACCTTTGATGGATCTTTCTTCAGGAGACCTAAAATCACCAGCTGAAACTCTGGAGATACAAAATCAGGCAGTTGTGGCAGACTATTCTCATTGTAATGAAGACTGTCCATTCCTCGTTGATAAAATGGGTTTTCCATTCCACAGATCTGGTAAGCTATGGAGCCGATGGCCCAGGCATCTGACTTACTGTAATCTAGTTCCAAGTTTAAAGGCCATCTGCCATTAAAGACTGCCTTTATCTACAAAGGAAAAGTCAATGAGACACATCTATTCAATCATGTCAGTCCATTTACTGAGGCATTGAGCGCCAGGTCGGTTCACTGGGTTCATTATATCACCAGACCCCTTTTTGGTTCTCTTCAATTTTCTTTAAGTATAATATGAAATAAGAATACCTCCCATATGCCCCCCTCCCTTTCCCCCTCCCAATCAATCAATCAGAAGACATTTATATAGCACCAAAATCAACAGAAATTTTTCAAAGGCGCTAAATGTACCATAGCGTGTACAACTTAGCCTTGGTCATTGGTAACTTGTCACACCTACACACCAAAGTGTGTGCAATTCAATCAATCTCTCCTGGGGCATCAAAGTGCACCACAACCACGTGTCCCCCAGGGGAATTCATATAGGGTGCAGCCACAAACCGGCGCACGCAACAATATTTTTACAAGTTACCTCGCAAGTCCCCATTTATACACCTAGGTGAAGAGAGGCAATGGAGATAAAGTGCCTTGCCCAAGAACACAACGCAATGATATGGCCAGGGCTCGAACCTGTAATCCTTAGATCACCAGTCCACTGCCTTAACCACTTGACCACAACGCCCCCCAGATCTTCCCAGGTGTTCTTCTTGACCCTAGGCCACTGTAACACCCTGTTACACCTTCTGTCAGGCCTGTCCAAATGTGTGATCACATATGGCAGTCTCAACTGCTTTGTGTCAAGTAACAAATTAACTGTTGTTAACAGTAATTACCTCTGGAGCTCTGAGTGCTGAATTGCCAGCAATGGAGACATCAAACCAAGGAAGTGTAACGTGAAGGCCAGTTTCCTCTAATGCTAAGGAACAACCAAAGTCTGTGATTGCAAGTCGTGGCATCCTGGAGGAATCAAGCTCAACTAGAATGTTGTCATCTTTAAGGTCCCTGTGAACTAACTGGTAAGAGGAGAGGAAAGCAGCGCCCTCTAGTAACTGACAGACCATCAACTGGGCATTCCACTCAGAGCGGCAGGGATAGTTTTGGAGGTATTGTCGTAAGGTCATCTCGTATCTATAATGGGAACAAAATGAGTTTATTACACCTTATTTTCCAAAGCCACCTCACATCATGTAATCACAATGACAACTTGGATATGTCATGTAATCACAATTACAGCTAGAACCAATATCAAATGGCTACCATATCAATTAGAACCATATTATATGGCTCTGATAGCACACCTTACTCTACAAAGCACTCACATCATGTAATCACAATGACAACTTGGATATGCCATGTAATCACAATTACAGCTAGAACCAATATTAAATGGCTACCATATCAACAAGAACCATACTATATGGCTTCCATATCATACCTTACTCTACAAAGCACTCACATCATGTAATCACAATTACAACTTTGATATGTCATGTAATCACAATTACAGCTAGAACCAATATCAAATGGCTACCATATCAACTAGAACCATATTATATGTCTTTGATATCACATCTTACTCTACAAAGCCCTGACGTCATGCAATCACAATGACAATTAGAACCAATATTACATGGCTTCAATACTACATCTTATTCTCTTTATTAAATGTTGTCAAATCTCTGCATCTGAGTGAAGAGTAGTCTTAAATCAATGAGTTTCTTGCAGTAACTTGAGTTTCATTCAGTTGTAATCAAAAGGAATGAGTTGAAGCTCGTCTCAAAATGTAACCAGGAACACCAGAATGCAAATGTCTCATCTTTCAATTACATAGAATATAGTCTGAAAACACAACTTATAGTTGAAATTTTTTTTTTTTTTTTTTTTCACTTTGTTTATAAATTTCCCTTGTTTGGCCTTGTTCAATTTGTTTATAACTTTCTTAGTTAGTGGTTCCATTGTTCATCTTCTTTATCTGTGTTTTTTATTGTGTATTTTATTGTGCATTTCTTATTGTCCGGTGGATAGCTGCTAACCTATAGCAACATGCCAAATGCATAGAGGCCAAATTGCAAAGTGGCATAGAACTTTGTTCACAGAAATACTGCAAAATATGTAAAAATGTAAACACTAAAATATTCCCTTACTTTAACGTACCTATGCATTACAAGATACAACATCCTGTTTCGACCTCTACCTGTTTGGAACTGATCCCTGGGGAGAGCATGTGGGAACAGTGCTTCCGCTTCTTTGAAATCCTGTAAATTATTATCGTCGACAAAAGCACAGTGGGCCTTCACAAAGCTTGGATGGTCTTGCAGTTTATACTTCTTGTTCAGTATGACTTTCTCCGATTCAAACGCAGATTCAATAGCGGAGGTATCTGACCTTACTCTATCATTAAAGATGACCTGATGATAAAAAACATACAAAACAAAAGTGAAATCAGTTCCAAACAGTTTCAATTAAGCCCATTGGATTCAGATGGATTCACAGTTTGTGTCATGTTATTCTTGATGTACTAACTTTTCAACAGGATGGAAATTGGTAAAATATAGACTCTGTACAAAGGTTTTTCATAAAATAAGCCTCAGTGAGCGAATAATGACTAATTATTGGGTCATCATGACTTAAGTCTTTGCTTGAAATGTTCACCAACAAGTATGACAAATGGTGAGACTT
>KN893889.1:0-30452 GCA_000934455.1 Apostichopus parvimensis | reverse complement strand
AATCAATCTCTCCTGGGGCATCAAAGTGCACCACAACCACGTGTCCCCCAGGGGAATTCATATAGGGTGCAGCCACAAACCGGCGCACGCAACAATATTTTTACAAGTTACCTCGCAAGTCCCCATTTATACACCTAGGTGAAGAGAGGCAATGGAGATAAAGTGCCTTGCCCAAGAACACAACGCAATGATATGGCCAGGGCTCGAACCTGTAATCCTTAGATCACCAGTCCACTGCCTTAACCACTTGACCACAACGCCCCCCAGATCTTCCCAGGTGTTCTTCTTGACCCTAGGCCACTGTAACACCCTGTTACACCTTCTGTCAGGCCTGTCCAAATGTGTGATCACATATGGCAGTCTCAACTGCTTTGTGTCAAGTAACAAATTAACTGTTGTTAACAGTAATTACCTCTGGAGCTCTGAGTGCTGAATTGCCAGCAATGGAGACATCAAACCAAGGAAGTGTAACGTGAAGGCCAGTTTCCTCTAATGCTAAGGAACAACCAAAGTCTGTGATTGCAAGTCGTGGCATCCTGGAGGAATCAAGCTCAACTAGAATGTTGTCATCTTTAAGGTCCCTGTGAACTAACTGGTAAGAGGAGAGGAAAGCAGCGCCCTCTAGTAACTGACAGACCATCAACTGGGCATTCCACTCAGAGCGGCAGGGATAGTTTTGGAGGTATTGTCGTAAGGTCATCTCGTATCTATAATGGGAACAAAATGAGTTTATTACACCTTATTTTCCAAAGCCACCTCACATCATGTAATCACAATGACAACTTGGATATGTCATGTAATCACAATTACAGCTAGAACCAATATCAAATGGCTACCATATCAATTAGAACCATATTATATGGCTCTGATAGCACACCTTACTCTACAAAGCACTCACATCATGTAATCACAATGACAACTTGGATATGCCATGTAATCACAATTACAGCTAGAACCAATATTAAATGGCTACCATATCAACAAGAACCATACTATATGGCTTCCATATCATACCTTACTCTACAAAGCACTCACATCATGTAATCACAATTACAACTTGGATATGTCATGTAATCACAATTACAGCTAGAACCAATATCAAATGGCTACCATATCAACTAGAACCATATTATATGTCTTTGATATCACATCTTACTCTACAAAGCCCTGACGTCATGTAATCACAATGACAATTAGAACCAATATTACATGGCTTCAATACTACATCTTATTCTCTTTATTAAATGTTGTCAAATCTCTGCATCTGAGTGAAGAGTAGTCTTAAATCAATGAGTTTCTTGCAGTAACTTGAGTTTCATTCAGTTGTAATCAAAAGGAATGAGTTGAAGCTCGTCTCAAAATGTAACCAGGAACACCAGAATGCAAATGTCTCATCTTTCAATTACATAGAATATAGTCTGAAAACACAACTTATAGTTGAAATTTTTTTTTTTTTTTTTTTTCACTTTGTTTATAAATTTCCCTCGTTTGGCCTTGTTCAATTTGTTTATAACTTTCTTAGTTAGTGGTTCCATTGTTCATCTTCTTTATCTGTGTTTTTTATTGTGTATTTTATTGTGCATTTCTTATTGTCCGGTGGATAGCTGCTAACCTATAGCAACATGCCAAATGCATAGAGGCCAAATTGCAAAGTGGCATAGAACTTTGTTCACAGAAATACTGCAAAATATGTAAAAATGTAAACACTAAAATATTCCCTTACTTTAACGTACCTATGCATTACAAGATACAACATCCTGTTTCGACCTCTACCTGTTTGGAACTGATCCCTGGGGAGAGCATGTGGGAACAGTGCTTCCGCTTCTTTGAAATCCTGTAAATTATTATCGTCGACAAAAGCACAGTGGGCCTTCACAAAGCTTGGATGGTCTTGCAGTTTATACTTCTTGTTCAGTATGACTTTCTCCGATTCAAACGCAGATTCAATAGCGGAGGTATCTGACCTTACTCTATCATTAAAGATGACCTGATGATAAAAAACATACAAAACAAAAGTGAAATCAGTTCCAAACAGTTTCAATTAAGCCCATTGGATTCAGATGGATTCACAGTTTGTGTCATGTTATTCTTGATGTACTAACTTTTCAACAGGATGGAAATTGGTAAAATATAGACTCTGTACAAAGGTTTTTCATAAAATAAGCCTCAGTGAGCGAATAATGACTAATTATTGGGTCATCATGACTTAAGTCTTTGCTTGAAATGTTCACCAACAAGTATGACAAATGGTGAGACTTGACTTCAAATTAAGCATTCCCTCTAAAACCACCACCTCACACCAACCTTCCCATCCCCTCCTCCCCTTCCCCTCCCCCCCCCCTTCCCATGAATCCAAAATGCTGACATCAAATTAAAAACCTGTCGTTAATGCTTAGCCTTCACCATAAGCCTAGCAAGTCAATGGTTCATTTTAGTCTTCCTCAACTCTTCCTTTTATATTGTCAAATGTTTTAATTGCTATCATAAAACATGAACTTCAAATGAATAAAATTTTGGTTAAACTAAACAAGTTTACCTTCACAGCTAAATTAAACTGTCCATCTGCCAATTTGTCTATTTCTGCTCCCTGTTCTTCATTGGAGTTAACCTCTCCTTCATCATCGAACGCTTTCATATCATCAACAGTTTCTGAAAGTGATTTATCCCTGCTGCATTTCTGCGGCTGACTCTGACAAGACTTTGAGAAGGACTCAGATGAAGAATCCAACAGACTCCAGTCTGAGTCTGTTATATCCATCTACATGAAAAGAGAAATTGGTTTAACTTTCTGTATTCTCAGTGAAGTAGAACTGCTTCTGTGCATTAACTTCAAATGGTCAATACTTTAAAAATACTGCTCCTAAATACACCGGCAAGAAACGTAACATTGACATTTAACGGCCATGATGCTATATTTACCTCATCCTGGCTCACAATATTCCATTTCTCACTTTCCAAATCTCCTTCACAGCTTTCTGTTGTTGAAGACTCAGCTTCTTCACTGGTTTCTGTTGGTTCAGAATCACCCAGAAATACTGACTGATTCCTCTCTGTCTGGGTTTCAGCTAGTTTGGCAGCAAAGATGGCTCCATAGCATCCTTTACCTATCAACTTATCAAATCGATATCCTGTCAACGAATTGGGATATTTGGTGTCATCCTTAGAGCTTCTCCTTCTCAGCTGTTCTTCTCTCTGCAAATTACCATGCAAAGAATCAACATGTTGTAAAATTTATGCTGATTTATCACACTTACTGTAGCAATAGATATTGAGACAAAACAGTAGTAAGTAAAATCATGAGATGAACAGTACCAGAAACCTTAGTAGGCTTGCAGTAAAATGAACTCGAGACAATTGAAATAGTGACCAAGGAACTGTGGAAATTACTAACTTTGCACTCTGATTGTTAAATTAACTGCTGGAAAAATAATTTGGCGAAAACATTGCTATTCATCCAGCTGCTGAGCAAATAGCAATGACGTTAACTTTTAAGAATAATCCCTGTTTGTACACTTATGAACTACTAGCAAGGTAGCATATATAATGTAGGGCTGGCTACTTACATTCAACGAATCGCAAAGTTCTTCTAGTTTCGCACTTTCATGCAGGTCATTGTTGTTTGTCGTGAGCCCTTGGTCAGCAAGAGCGAGACCCACAAACCCATATGCCAAGTACGGGACATAAGACTTCCGTGACCCATGGTACCTTGAGCCGTTTTTCAGAGGCGAAAACAGTCTCTGAACTGCATCGTTTCTGAGACGAACAGATAGAGTTTCCCATACAGAATGAATGGGATTATACGTCACTTTCTTGGGCACCAATGCGTTACGATAAAAAAGTGTCCAATTCGGTGAGTGATTAGGTCTGTATCGCAGATCCCATCCATGTAGCTTTGGAAGCCTTGGTTGTTGAGCGGCCTCCTTCCAAACATTTTGTCTCAAAACTTGCCAACCTCCTTGAAGTAATTTCTTCATAACTACATTCATTTTGAGATTGTTCAGTGCCCGAAGGGCACATGCGGTTTAAATTCCAGTAGTTAAGACAATTTTTTTCTCATACGCAAAGGTAATTCTGTCAGAATTGACTAGAACATTATTTTGATGATGACGCAATTTCAGATGAGACGTTTGTAAATTAGGGAAAGTACCTACGGCTTCATGAAGTCATCGCTGCGGCGCTCTCCGAGGTATATCAACCACGCGAACTGTATTCGCTCACACGATTAGCATTTTGGAATATACACTATCATATTTAAATGCAAACTGTAGCATCAAAAATGGCAATAAGTTCATGAACACCACTAAAAACTATTTTGTGATCAGTGGTAGACTCTTCTATTCATTTCATGTCGAAGGAATTATTTTTGCATCCTTTTGTTTGTAATACATGTCCCGTCGAGCCCCATTCCATATCCCGCCACAAAAGATTTTCAAATCAATTTAGCTTTTACTTCAGATATTCTTTCATGTATGAGAAAATAAATATGTAAATGAACGTCCCTCCTTCCCGGCCTTCCTCTCGACCTTCCTCCTGGCTCTGTCCCGACCGGCCGACCCCTCCCATTCTCTCTACCATTCCTTAGTCCCTTCACACTTTCCTCCTCCTAACACCCCTCATCTTTGAATTCCTCACCTTCTCTGTCCCTTCTCCCCCCCCCCCCTCTTCAATCCCTCGACTTTGTCAATCTCTCATCCTCCCATTCTTCTTCCACCAATTAAAATATTGTAAAGCGTGGAAAGCGATGTAATCATCTGTGTTCGTAGAGTGGGTGGGAAGGGTCGAGGGGACCCTCCACCTGGGAAATCAAAATAGTGAAAAAAGAGCAAGAATTATCTCAAAATGCTAGTTTCCGGGGCCCCGCCCCTGGCCCCACAGGGACAGTTAAAAATATATTCCAGTGTTCTTTTTCCTTTTTTTGCTCTGGTGAATCACTATGTATCATGTGTATGTGTATGTATTTTAGATCCTCCTGCAAGCAGAAACTCGCGAAGAAGCCTAATTGGCTTATCAAAGCCACAAGCTGACCGAAGTCAGTCTCTTACATTCATATTTATTATGAATTGTAACTGGACGACATACATTAATATTGGAGTGACTCGAACCGGGGACCTTCAGAACCGGGGACTATCAGAGAACATTGCCGTGTGAAAACTGTGAAAAGTCCCCAGGACACCAATCAGGGCTAAGAACACATTCCGTAATTTAATTCCTTTCTCTGACATTTATTTTTCGTGCCTTAAACCTACTAAACTTGCTAGTTCTCAGAGACACTTCCACCCTACCACCCGGCCTTGGACCCCACTATAGGGATGTGAGATGTATTCCACAATGTAAAAAAAGGAGAGTAATTCCTCTCTCTGTCATTCATTTATCAGTGCTTCAAAATGCCAGCAGAGGCCAAGACTACCTAAAACTGCTGCAGCTTCCAGGTGCTTCGCCGCACCCATATAAGCCCAACCTATAACA
The DNA here is from genome assembly GCA_000934455.1 of Apostichopus parvimensis. NCBI lineage: Eukaryota > Metazoa > Echinodermata > Holothuroidea > Aspidochirotida > Stichopodidae > Apostichopus > Apostichopus parvimensis. The sequence continues at coordinate 24,986 of KN893889.1, read as the reverse complement.
TGTGTACACAATCGGAAATACTTCCTAAAGACGTACGCAGCTGTAACTATAAAGCAAATTGTCTTTTGTTTTTCAATATTACTCGGCCATTTACTGTACTGCCTGCCGAATGAAAATATATGAATTCTCTCCCCTGAGACCCAGTAACATGTGAAAGCAAAAGAAAGCCTGAAAGCGCCATATCTACGCGTCTATAGAGGTGTCAAATAAATATGAATTTGACTCTACTTGAATTATATTGCTACACTTTCTTGCTACGTCACTCCTCACAGCCCAGATCCCGACAATTGTTGACGGTTGCAGGCTAATTCTCTCATTTTAAATCGGTTAAATATTTGGGCAGTTAACCGGTTATTGAAAACAGAAGTGTGTAGACACCACCTGGATAAAAAATTTTCTACGGACGCTCATGGATATAACATATCTCTGGCGTGCAGCTGTATTGCTTTTCTATTTGCCTGCTACAAATAACAGGCCAATATCCAAACAAATAGCACGCTATAAAAGAAAAAGAAAAAGCGTGTGACTAGCAATAAACGCACTTTTGTTTGCGCGCACAACATCGCGTTCAGTAACTCCACGCAGGGCAAATTCAGCAATACGATTGGAAGGTCTGCCGTGACGAAACAATGGTTGTTGCATCGTATTCCGTAAAAGTCATTTTAACACAGTCGTGTTCTATGTGCAAAGTTAAACATAAACTCAGTACTAACCATCGAAAATTAAAGCGCCATTTTGCTATACTCTGTTTCAATTCTCGATTGTCAACTCAAATATCCTATCAAGATGATGGACGACGAATTATCGAAGCGTATGGACAAGAGGATGGAAGCAGAGGATGAAGGTGTCAAGGATAAGAAGATGAGGGAATACAAAGACCCGCGTGATGAATTTGCGCATCCTTACCCAGAGTTTAGCGAATTCTCACGAGATCAGTGCAGAACGTTTGAAGAAATATTCGCGAGGTATGTTGGATTACTTGACGCACGCAATGGGTTAGCCAGACCTTTTCGTCGAGGAGAGAGGGAGAGTGATGGAGAAGATAGTTTGCGCCATAAATAAATGGGAAAAAATATTGATTTCGAGATCAAGAATTTGTAATGAGAGAATTTATAAACTAAACATTATAAATTGCTTATGTTAGATCGCGTTTATGTCTGTTCGTATTGAAAGAGATGTTGGCTAAATTACTGGGGCAAATTCAATTGATTAATGAGACTTAATTAATCATTCAGACTTTCTAAAGGATAAAATCATGGTTTCGAATCGCAAACTACAATACAAGTTGCTTTTGACGAAATATAAGACTGTCACGAAAGAAAATGGATCGTTTGTCTATAACGGTATCCAGAAACTGATTATTTTGTTTCTCCTATCTCCATAGTTACGATACAGATCATGACAACTTCATCAGCTTGGATGAGTTTCGCCATCTTATGGAAACCAGGGGTGATCCCCTCACCCATCTTGAACTGAAAAATCTCATTGAATCCGTAGATGAGGATAAGGATGGAAAGCTTTGTTTCAGAGAGGTAAGTAAGTTCAGTTAATCCGATAAAATTGTTACATTATTTTACCCTTCTATAACTGGTTATAGAATGTAACCTGGCTGTTAGCTACCTGTGACTAATTTAAAACGTCTGAAGTCTCTTACAAACAAATGAGTTACCAAGATCCCAGTGTTACAACCGCCATCCCTCCTCCCCACTCCCACACAACACTCCCAGAAAAACATGTGTTAAAAGCTGAACTCCCTCTTTATGTGCTGTTCATATTTACATCGTCTCTTTGTCTTTGGTGACAGTTTATGCTAATTTGGAGCAGAAGCTACAAGAAAGAGATGCCAGAGGGAACCGGATATGCAAAGATTGTAGCAGCCAATGAGAAGGTCCTTGGTGCACCAGGTGATGTGGCTAAAGGTCAGGGTGGTATGAAGGGGTTCTTCGAAGCCAAGGTAAGTTTCATGACTGGGTATCGGAAAATAGCTAACAGTAACTAAGTTGGTATATAAACACTGCCGAGTGTGTACTGCACATTCCGTGTGTTCCATTTTCCTTTCGCTGAAAACGTCTCTCCTTTAAATAGTCGCTCAACCAACCCACCCTCCCCTCCCCCATTAAATACCCACAACACTGTGGTGGATGAGAAGAGGGAGGTAGAACAGCTAGTGTGTGTGTGGGAGGGGTAGGGGAGGGGGGGGGGGACAGAGGATTGTCCCAACATCAAATTTGGAGGTCTAGATATAGGGTTGAACCAATTTGGCATTAAAAGACATTTAATAATCTACGACAGGAGTAGCTTGGTGTACCAGCTAACATGGCGAAGAGTTCATCGAAAGAAAATTGTAACTAATTGAAAAGGTTCAGAGCGTTAATTGCAGTGTTTTTAATGGGCATCAAAAGATATTCCTTACTGCTGCGTAAAAGCCATCCAAGATCATGTTCTGTTGAAGGTATAGGGTAACATAGTTAGTCAAGACAAACAAACTTTGGATGGTAGTCTTATTTATTTATGAAAAAATGTTTCAGAAATAATACTATTCATCAGTTAATTGACTTTGAAATGTTACATATTTGAAACATTTCATGAGTATGTAATTATATTTTTTTAACTATTTATTCTTTATTATTATTCTTCATATGGTTTTGTTTTGCTGCAATTTCTCTTCCTGGAAAGTTCTACACATCTTGCAGGGCACAGAGTGATGTCATTCTATGCTGTTGCCAGATAGATAATTGCATCAACACAAGCTGAAAGGATATAGACTTGTCTTTGTTTGCTCCAGTATATAATTTGTCTCTGTAACTCATTAATACTTTCCATCTGGTTCTCACTTACAGGGCTCCGAGGGAAAAGATGCCGATAACTATGAAGAGGAGATTCGTGAACAGCAAAGATTGAAATATGAGAAGAAAAGGAAAGCTAAAGAAGCCAAAGAGAAGGAAGCTCAAAGAAAGGCCAAATTCGCTGCGAGATCGTCTGCGTTTAGCTAATCTTGATCTTATCAGTTTAACTAATCTTGATCTTATCAGTTTAACTAATCTTGATTTTTATCGAATGGTCAAAAAACCTGTTCTAAGATTAAAATATATTCTTGATAAAGGTATAATTGAAGATTTATCACATTACACATCATGTTATAATCGCAAATTACAAATATAAATGGGTCAAATATACGCCATCGGTACTTTCTTCATTTTGAAATTTGTAGCATGGTCACGTTGAAATCAATATATAAGAGCTAAAATTTCTTAAAAGACATAGAATCCCATCTTACACTGGCTAGGGGAAGGTCTACCCCCGCCTGTTCCTCCCCACACCCTGCCTGCTCCAATGAAAATGTCCCTGTCAATTTTTGTGTTGACCATAACAACATGGATTACCATATTATTAGTAAATGACCGGCAGTATAATGGTTTATCACAACAATGTATCAAGACCAAGATACATGGGTCCGAGGGAAGAGGGGGGGGGGAGGGGTAGGATAGCACAAGAATTTTACCCCTTATACCCCCTGAGAAACCCTCCAAATGCTGGTGAGAATAAACTTAATGTACTGGTTAACTACATCAGACCATCAACAGCTTCAAGCGAAGGAACAGACAGCAATTTGACTAAATCTAGCATATCTAACATATGCATTTATGGGCTGACAAAATGGTCACCCTTCTCAAAAATGGCAAATAGTGATCTTCAGTGACGAAGCACATTGACAAAAGACAGAACAACAATTGTAAATAACTATCGCAACTATTCTATATTTCAAAATCATGGACGGACTTTTGAATATTCATAGAAAACCATGATCATAAATCTGAATATTTTAACTTAGTACAAGAAATAAAATCTAAGAGAGATAAATATGTGAAAGACAAAAAATGATCAAGGTGAATATAATGACAACATTGGACGGAAGATTTGTAAATTAAATATAGTAATAATTTTTAACGTTGCCACTTGATTGTCAAAATGGGCGATAACAACCATCACAGAGTCAAGTGTTGAGTCATAATGGCTATTACCAGTTTTCAATTGGTAGTTACTTACCAAGTTAGAAAGAGCCAAATTTTGTTTAATGTTCCGTATAAAATTATCTTCTAAATCATAGATATTGTTAGATGTTCGTCTCCAAATCTAGCACTCTTTGATTCCTAACTAATTCATAATTAGATGTGAAAGTGCCTTTGTCATATCTACAGCAATTGTTACTAGGGTTCCTTGCAACCTCACTTTTCAAACCCAGCACTGAGTGAATAATTGCAAATTGGAGCTGTCACACTATCACAATTTACATACAATTTACATACAATTTATAAATCTCTTCAAAGAGCGGGACAGAGACGGTCTTGCTATAAATCACACTATTTTACTGTCCTTCCATGAACCCTAATCTGTATATACCAAGAGTTAAGTAAATCGTGAGTAATGATTAAAACCAGATATCAAAAAGGATAATAATTAAAATAATAAATAATGTCATAAATTTAAAATAATACTAAGAATCCTAGTATATTAGACAAAAGTTACACTCACTTTCAAAACTAGCAACAATGACTTTTGTATAATTTTAATTCTGCCACAAAATTTAAGCTCTAAAATTTCAGATAATTCTATTTGCAGATAGTTACAAATAAACAATCTGTTAAAGGTGCATCCTTTTAAAATTCAGTGAATCTTGACAATGATTATGAGTTCAGCATTGTTCCATACTCCATCTTTTTTTTTTGCTTTAATTTGCCTTTGAAGAAGATTTTCCTAGGATCAAAACATTAAGACCTTTAAGTATACAATAAAAAGTTTGACATTTGTTGAGCCAAGATGCGGAGACCGATTTCTGTTAAAAAAAGGTATAAGCTATATATATTTATATAACTCTACACACTTAGAGGAATGTTTCATGACTATGGCTTACAACTTTTGTAATGTCTAGGCTTTATATATACATGGTAACAAACAAAAACAAACAAACTGTGTTTGACTCTTGGTGACTGCTTCAGACATGCCAGATACACGAACAGCAGTTGACTGGCTCGTAACAAATTCCAGTTCTTCCCTTTTTGTCCAGGACAGAGTTACGGTAAAGTCTGTTGAGTATCCAAAACGGCAACAGCAGAGCATAGATTCCTTTGGGAGTCAAAGAGAAGTTACAAAATTACAGAAGTGATAAAGCAGAAATTATATTATCAATATTAATTCAAGACCTGTCATAATAGAGTTTAATACCTTACAGAAGCGCTAAGCAGAAATTACATTGTCAGTTTTAATTCAAGACCAATCATAAGAGAAATCAATACATTTGATGGGTCCTCATCAATGTCTTTGTACCAGATACACTGAGCTTTGAATCATGAGGTAAACTGTTATTTGAACGGCTAACATGAGTAGCTCATGAATGAAATGACTTACAGTTAAACAAAAATGTGAAAATAAATATATGACGTTGAGGTCAGTTCCCCACCATGGTCATATTTATTCTAAGCTATAAGCAAAGGATGGCAACACAGTTTAAAATTAATATTTGACTTACCAGAAAAGCATTTTATGTAACAAGTAACTAAGTATATCAAACTCTGTGTTGCCATTGGTCACTGAAAATTCAATCTCATCGGCATTTACAGCATAGAAGATTGAAGCGAAATCCAATTGTATGGTTTAACAGAATTTAGTTCAACATCATTCAAACCAGTGCAACACTTGTAGACGATTAATATAGTCTATAATGACTTGGACAGTTTCCAGCAATTCAAAAACTCATAACTTTTCAGATCTATATATCTCTAAGCTAGTTACAGCTCTGTTTTTTCCTCATCAGGTTTTCTCCAGTTGACTTTTCCAGTGTTTATATAGTACGTACCTATTGATATCCCACTCAGTACTGCAGTTGCTAGTGAGAAATAGTACAATATCGGTGTATTGTTTTGCTGTAAAGAATAAAAGTTAGAGAAGTTTCTGCTGAAGGTGAAGAGTAACATTTAGTCACATTTAAACATTAACTATGAAATAAACCACAATGAATTAATCTGGCTGTTGCAGTTAAGAGCAAGAGTGTAGGTTTCTGATTATATACTACATTTATCTCACTTCAGATCACTTTGTGTGGAGGTCCCTAACGATACCCAGATTACAAAGTGTGACACAGAATCACTTTGTGTGGAGGTCCCTAACGATACCCAGATTACAAAATGTGACACAGAATCACTTCGTGTGGAGGTCCCTAACGATACCCAGATTACAAAGTGTGACATCTGATTACTTTGTGTGGAGGTCCCTAACGATACCCAGATTACAAAATGTGACACAGAATCACTTTGTGTGGAGGTCCCTAATGATACCCAAATTACAAAATGTGACACAGAATCACTTTGTGTGGAGGTCCCTAACGATACATAGAATACAAAATATGACACAGAATCACTTTGAGTGGAGGTCCCCAACGATACCCAGATTACAAAATGTGACAAAGAATCACTTTGTGTGGAGGTCGGTCCCTAAAGATACCCAGATTACAAAATGTGACACCGAATCACTTGTGTGGAGGTCCCTAAAGATACCCAGATTACAAACTGTGACATCAGATCACTTTGTGTGGAGGTCCCTAACGATACCCAGATTACAAAATGTGACACAGAATCACTTTGTGTGGAGGTCCCTAACGATACCTAGAATACAAAATGTGACATCGGATCACTTTGTGTGGAGGTCTCTAACGATACCCAGATTACACAATGTGACATTTGATGTAACTAGAAGTATCAACGACACAGCTGCTTATTTACAATTTGTCAGCATTGCTTACAAATATGCTTGAAAGATAAATAATGGTCACTGAAGTTCAACCTTCAACAAGCATTTGTCCTGCTTGAAACATTAAATTGTTTACAGTTGAATACCCGAAATGTCTTGCAAGAAAATCTGGGAGTTGGAACTTCCTGGAAGGCGTTTTTCAAATCTCATAGGAATTTCTAGCAGGCTAAAATTTTGGGCCCAATACTTATGATGTTTATGTTGTACTGTTATATGCAGTAACAGTGCATGAGCAAAGCATCCATCATGTAATTGGTCACAACAGTGTCCGAACAGTAACTTGCGATACTCCATCATTTAACAGAAAATGAAAAATTAAATTGATAACACAAAAGTAAATAGTTAATATTAATGTTGATTTACAAAATGAAGAATCTTTCAATATACAATATTTATGTATAATATATACTAAGAGTGTAGCCTTTAATGTTGATATAACACTGGAGACTGGAAGATGTTGCTGTACAGCCTGTCATCAAGTCATTAGGCTAATTACCAGTCGAGTCCGCCAATTTGGGAGAAAAGGAAATATGTCTGAATATTTGTACAGACATAGGTACTATTAAACTTAGTGATGAACAAGTGACTTGGCTGAAAAGAAACACCAGGAATTTATTATTTTAACTTGAAGAAAAGGAATATACTGCTTTCGATTCCATCAAGATCATTTTTATCTCATTTACTTACACATTCTGTTGCAAGACTGGAAAGGATGATAAAAAGTACTCCGAGAAGACAGGTAAGACCTCCATAACAATTAAAGGCAAACTTCACTTCAAATGGTATCGGGTCCATCAATACAAACAGAAAAGTGAATCCTGTAAGCAGAGAGAAAGAACACATTGAAGATTACCAGAAAAATGTATTAGGGAAAGAACACATGGAAGATTACCAGCATGATATTATAGAGAAAGAACACATTGAAGGACACCAGAATAATGATATTGAGAAAGAACACATTTGAAGGATACCAGCACGATGTTATAGGACTGTAAGATAATAAAACAGTCCAGGAATGATTTTGCTTTGGCCTGCTTTATCTTTAAGTTGGTTTTCATCACTGATTGACATAGCAAGTCTAAATTTTGATGTCGTTTTGGAAAACTGACTACAACATTTCTTGCTAGGCCTTGTAAATGACAGATTTATGGGGGGGGGGGGGAAATGCTCCGGGCACCCCGCCATACAAAACAATAATAATTAAAAAAAATAAAAAATATTTTTTTCATTAAAATAAATTTGTCTTACCTTAATATCTACTTGGAGTTTTTCTGGCATGTATATTTACATGTATTTATTTCCACTATATAACTCATTTAACCTTTCTATGTATGTATAACTTGTCAGTTCCAATACATTCAATAAAGTGACTTTGATTTGTAAATTTGGACATTTGCCGTGTATTTCAATTCCTGTGTATGAGGGGCCCACCAAACCTGAAGTGACCCGGGCCCCCAACGTCTAAATCTGGCACTGGGTATTGTGGAGCACAGAGTTAGACAATGTTTAGCAAATGTGGATATTAAATTTGTTTTATACATTATAATAGAAGCCAAATATACACAGTATCACAAAGCAGTATGCGTTACAGACTACTGTGTTATCAAAGCATGAAAACGGAACGTACAGTTAAAATGGGACTTAACTATCTAATACCCATCTTCATGGCTTGTACTGTTGTTTAGAATGAACTGCTTCATTTTATTTTGAAAAAAATAGACTTACACAATTTCATGTCATATATGGAATGAGTCAAATTCACAGAAAGCTGTTTGATTTTCTTTTAAATTTAGATCTTTTAGAGTCTTTTAGGTCTTATAAATTCTTTTAGATTTTAATAACTTATAATCTTGGATAATTAATTACACGTCCTTGCTCTACCAATTAAGCAATCCAGTCCTTAGTTGGTGGAGATCCCTATACAGTCATTCTTTGTCAGGGAGAGTAGAGGGAGGGGGGGGGGGGAACCAGTGAGAAGCCATTTTGACTTGCATACCCTGTAACACCATAGTTTCATTCAACACAACCCAGTAAGTAGCGGGGAGGGATTTTGAAGAGATATTCAGCTTTTTTTTCAGAAATTCAGATTTAAAAATTCATGCTAGGACCAATATGACACTGCCCTCTGTTGAGACACTGCTAGGACCAATATGACACTGCCCTCTGTTGAGATGCTAGGACCAATATGACATTGTCCTCTGTTGAGATGCCAGGACTAATATGACACTGCCCTCTGTTGAGATGCTAGGACCAATATGACACTGTCCTCTGTTGAGATGCTAGGACCAATATGAAACTGTCCTCTGTTGAGACTATGGACAGCCCCGTTGTGTTGGCACCTTGCTCTGGTTTATATATTTATACTTAAATATATTAAAAAATTGTTTTCAAGCTGAAAAAAGTTATTTTTTTATTTTATGGTAACTTGTTAAACTTACCAAGCATCACAAAAGTCACAACTATGGAGGCAATAAGAATTCCAAACAGATGTTGACCACAGTATCTTGAAGATTGCTCTCTGTTTGGGGAAGAATAAAGTAGCTCCGTGAGACATTAACTGATAGCAAGTGTGGATCCGAGCAGACTCGTAGTGAGTCTGTGATCTATTCTATATAGGATAGTTACCTGTACTCGTCCTAGTGCAGTTGTACTCATACTTGTACTCAAGACCTTACTTGTGAGACATTAACTGATAGCAAGTGTGGATCTGAGCAGACTCGTAGTGAGTAGTCTGTGATCTATTCTAGGATATACTTTATTCATACCCGTACTCGTCCTAGTGCAGTTGTACTCATACTTGTACTCAAGACATTTTAAATAGTAGTAGTAATAGTATAGGTGCTAATGCAATACTATGTACTCATACTAAAAGCTTTGTACTCACACTGATACCAATGCTAATGTTACTTCCTACTCATACTCATGCTGTTGTTCTCTGTACTACAAGTCTGGATCCCAGGAAATGTTATGAGAATGTGTAAGATTAAGTGGTCCTGACGTTTTGATCCTAGCAGAATCTTCTTCAGTGGCTGAAGAAGATTATCCTGCTAGGATCGAAACGTCAGGCCCACTTACTTTTACACATTTAGGATAACATTCATAAAGTCTTTACATTCTCTTACAGAGAATAAAGCCCTACTACTGTTAAAGTACATGTAATGTCTTAATTACTCTTAAAGGCAATAAACAATATTTACAATACATAAAGCTATGACAACCAATAGACTGGCAGCCTGTATTTTTTGAGTTCCATTCTTTGTTACTTACACTAAAAGAACATAGAACTGAGGCAACAGAAAGCCAACTGACAGGAGGAGAATCAGGATTCGTCTGTGAACGGAAGAAAAAGACAACAAAATGCAGAAGCTAATAATAGGATCCTTTATATGTACAAAGTTCACCATCAATTAAATTCATTGTGCAACTACTCCATATGGGTGAAAATAATTACCGCCAGTTAAATTTACTTTGTATGGGAGTCGAGACTTGTCATACGTAACAATACCAAAGACACTAGGTAAAGTTGGAAATAGTTTTAGAAATATTCGTTCATGTTGAAATAGCCATAACCACTGTCAAAAGTTGTTGTTGATTTTAAATCCTCCTAGATTAGTTGAGGAAATCCTCCCCACAGGAAGTCCAGCTTAATCCCCTGTGGTATTTGTATTGTGGTGTAAGAGAGTATTTCCATGGCTTAACCTCCAGCTATGGTGTATTATAAAGTAATATTACATAATATCAGAGAGCATTGCATAGTGATGGAAACTTCCATGGTTAAATCTGCCACACCTTCAGTGGAAAAAGGGTGGAAATTTCCAGAGTAAGCCTAGTCACACCCCAGTGGGGAGGATTTCCTCTTCTAATCTAGGAGGATGTAAAATCAACAACAACCTTTGACAAAACTCCCCCCTCAAGAAAAAATTATAAAATAACCTTTTTCCTAACATTTTAAATTTATGAAATTGCTCTGCTCAAAAAGTATGCACCAACATTGTCTTTGCCTTTGATGGCTCTTATACGGTATCTGTATAGTTGCAGAATCAGAGCCCACCTCATTACGCGACCATTTGCTATTTTAGACCTCTGGACTGACTTGAGGGGCCGGTGGTCCGTTTCGATAATGAATTCAGTTCCATAAAGATATGGTTCAAATTTCTCACTTTCGGGAGTAGGTATGTGCTGTATAGCAGAGAGTACCAATTGTTCAAGTAAAACAACTAAACGTAATATGCAATTTGAATGATGTTATGTTATGTTCATGATAAAGTGAAACAACTAAACGTAGTATGCAATTTAAAGGATGTGATGTAATATTCATCTATATATATGCTAAAGTAAAACCACTAAATGTAGTGTATACTTGAATGATGTTATGTTCATGTATATGTATATATGCAAAAGAAATCACATAATGATATTTGATTTTCCAAGACAGAAATCACAGTTGTTATAGTTTAATTTCAGGCTTCTAATCTGGGATAGATGGCTCATAGAGTGGCTAATTTAGATGTCCGAGTCTGGTCACAACATACATAACCCCAGGGAATGAATTGGCTGGCTAGTGGAGGTGCCGGATGTGGCCTATCGCGTCCTAGTGTTTAGTAACATAAGTATCAAAAGTAAAAGTTAAGTTAAAAATTATCCAACCAGCAAGAAACCGATGGTTATGTTTGTTCTGGGAGAAAGAAAATCTCTTACTAGACATTCACTTGCTATATGTACCTTATTAATTTTACTTCATTTCTTAATTATATTGTAAAGTAGTAAATCGTGTGTTTGTCTCATCTTTTTGTGGTTGTCTGAAACACCCCAGTATTCCAGGAAGGCTAGATACATAATATTCTTAAAAGTACCTGTGACAACCATGGACATGTAAATACTCATAACAAGGTTACTGAAGATCCATACTTTGCACTGCATGGCCCAGCAACCAAATGCTTCCCATCACTCATTGTGTATAAAGGTCTAATATGCCCTAGTGTAAATCTTCTTGAAAACTGAAGATTTTGCTAATTGGAATAAAATATCAGTGCCCATCAGTTATACATATCAACTGAAAAGCAATTTAGTAACATCTTTACTCTCTAATCACTCACGGTATAATGGTTTTTCCAGGCACTGCACTGGTCTATACACTGTATGCACTGGCCTGTGAATGACTATGTAACATCAGTGCAGCCTCTATGGTGTCATATTACAAACATAAGAAACTAGTATACAGCCATTTTATCGCTTGATTGAGAATAAATTACTAAACCCAATATTGCAGATCTGGATAGATAAGTAACAAAGTTGTTAAGTTTATAACTGAACTAACTTTGTATCCACTCACACCGATATCATGATCATAGTACACATTATCTATGCACAAATGACCAAAAAGGTGTGGAACTTTCACATGATCACTAAAGTAGGCAAATACAGTGAATTCAATTGTTACATTCTTGGCAAAATTGTGGGGCATAAGTGCCATACACTTGCACAGTCGGCCAATAAGAGTGAGCTTAGCTGAGATCAGAATTGGCAAATTGATAGATTTACACTTTATAGGCCATTAGAATGTAATACTGCAGAATGGTGCATAAAATGCAACAGACCTGCTAATCTCATCCCTCAACCCCACCCCCCCCCCCACAGGGTGAGATTTCCAAACAAAATCTGGAAACTGGTGCCCAAAAACTGGACATTTTTACAAAATGTTTTCAAGTCAAATAAAACTCATTATTAAATGAAAGATATCCACAACTCTAGATAAATCAGCTTTGCCAAGGCCTCCTAGGCCTTCAAATTTCTGCATGTGAGGTTCCACCATGTTAGGGTACATTTAAATTTAGTGTTAGTTACAGAATAAAACCAATGTCACTTAGTTTACAGGATCTATTAGTGTTACTATGGTACTTACATTTTCAGCCGATTGTTCTTCGGGAACCATCTGATCAAGTGGTACATACAATGAGGAAACAGGAACCACCACATTGTGCCTTAAAGAGTTTTGATTTATTCACATTCCTACAGTAGCTAAAAATCTGTGAAGAACAAGATCAAAAGTAAAGATTGAGTATTTAAGTATTCATGAACCATAAATGCCACAGCCTACATTTTTTTTCTTGACACAAATTAAGAAATACCTACAAAAAATATGTCAGTTCTTTTGTTAAATGAATGGATATGATGGCTTGAATATTTATAAGTAATATTGACAAGTGGAGTCAGGTGGTGGTGGCATTGGATGAGATGAAGTGTGTAGGAGGATGTAGCTAAATGCGACATTCCGTGTCAAATCACGGATGGCTATTGCTGGACCCTCTCCAAAAATTAACACCCACATTGCATGATTAGAGCACTAGGAAATAAGCATATTATGAAAATGTCAGTTGTACTGCTTCAAAATTGGTCGAATTATCACAATTTGAAATTCCCCAATTTGTCGCCACTGTGGAAATTTCTTGATCTTTTGGGTCACATTTCTCAGCAATTAAACATCCTACTACCTTTCTATGATAGAAGCCTATAGACTCTATCCCATAGATAAACAATGTGCTATTTTAAGTGATAAATTGCTCCTAAACTATTGCTTCAATATGCTCCATTCTTCAGAGGTTATTGTGTCCAGTCGACGTCAAACAATACAAAATTATGATTACAATGCTTCCCTGTAATACATTTGCACGTTGTGTAGCTTCTAAAGTTGCTATTTCATACTGCGCTTCAGCAAGAGGAAGGGGTTTTGATGTGAGGGTATTTTACTTTAATGACAAGATTAAAGTTCTTAAAAGTTTCAGGGTTCTAGCTTTTCTCGATATAAATAAATGAGGTTTAAAGTTGCTCCGATGTACAAATGAGTCGTCTTTGACAGCCAATAACTCAAAACACGTCATGTTGAAAAAATCTGATTATTTTTTCTACAAGAGATATATTACCACCATGTTTGTACAAACAATTTCAGGAGGGTATTTTGCCTTATTTTTAAATGCAAAATCCTCAAAGTTTGGGATTTTACATAAAATGCTTTTGCCAGTTGTGCTGTTCCACATTCTTTTTTCAGAATATGCTTATTTCATGATGTTCCATTGCATACAATAAATTTTGTAATTTTTAAAAGAGGTCTATCTACAACATACTCCAAAATTTGGTGAATTGATATGGAATGCCTTGACTAGTCAAAGATGTATAAGTAAAGTTACCTACAAGGCACTTCCCTTCACCTATAGATGTATTTCTGTTCTGTCTCTGGAAATGATCGGAAACGATTAGGGAAATAAATTTTCACTACCAGAGAATTCCTGCAACCCAACATGATTGATCCTGAACAGTGTGATACACCACATGAAATGTCTATAACTCTACACTACAGTTCTGTCCATGATTTTCGCAATGTCGATCTATGTAGCCTAAGTTTACGCTTGCCTACAAGGCTAAATCGGTACATTGTAGTACTATGTACGGCTCTCGTGCAAGGCGTGCCATTTTAAAATGTGTTGGAAAATTGCAGGTGATACTGTACGTCACTAACATTTATGTAATAGTCCCTGGGCGATATTTCGTAACTTTAGTGCACACGATGTGTGCGATGTACCACGTCAAGCAACGCCAGTAATATTTTTGGTGCTTTCATTGGACAAAAAAATCCAAAAAATCCTTCGGACAACCAAATATGAAGGCAAGGTTGTCCGAAGAACAACCTTAAAACTTCCTGCTTAGGCCTAACATATTGAACCTACTAGGCCTACTTAGTTTAACTTAACAACATTCTTTGTTGTTGTTGTATTGGCTATTGGCAAAGTATCGCATAGGTTACTACTTTAAGTTTAAGTAGTTACTCATAGTTCATTCTAATTTCAATAGCATCCTAGTACCATTCTCTAGATATGATTACTGATGAGTTACTGAATACCTAGGCTATAATCATATGGTTCTTTGTTCTGTTAGTGTTACCATATCACAATATTTTCACATTGTCACTTGCATAAATTGTTTAATGATCTGTTGGAATACAGTTTAATAAACACATTTGCATTGGAGTTCTCTCAAAATTTGTTTACCCATGTTATCATTACCTCGTTAATGTCTTATATGAAGAAGATGCAATAGTTGTAACCAAACTTTGGCCTAACAAAATAGCATAGCCTAACCACTATGTTACTTGTCAGGCATAAACTCTTATGTTAGGCTTAACCGGCCAAATGCCAAAGTTGTTACTTAAGCGAAATTAGCCAACTGTAGGCCTAGATGTGTAGCACTACTAGTACTAAGTTACACTAACAGTACTACTACTACTTTACTAGCCTAGGCCTAGCCTGGATTCAGTGAATCGTATTGGTCTTGCCTATGCTGTTTTAAGACTAAATAAGAGTCATACCCAGTTATGCAGATCCAGAGTTATACGGATGATTAATCTAGTTTACCAACTTTACATCTAACATAACAGTTAGTCTATGGGTGGTAAGGTTATTCGCTGTATATGCTTGTAGTTGTAGTTGTGTGAAAATCTGAACATCGACTAGTCAAGAATTCCTTGATATACTAAATTATACATGCTACAACACAAGCACAAGAAACTTTACTTAGTCTTTAGTAAATAGTATCTTAGTACTAAGCGCTAGCCTAGCCATGAACAAATCTGAGCAGGTCAATGACGTCAAACTTGTTTACTGTAACTAAGTGTAATTCGGCCGAAGTCTACCATAAATTATGGCTTGAAAACTCGATAACTTGCATCAAACTATATCTCAAGGTAATAATGAAACTCTTCCATTTTGTAACTACTTGAGAAAGTATATAAATGCCAAATACAAGTCAAGTTTTCACGGCAAAGCTCAAACAATAGTTAGTAAAGTATATAATGTATTATTGCTCCGTCGTTTAATAAGCAGTCCCCGTGGCGCAATGGATTAGCGCATTGGACTTCTAATTCAAAGGTTTCGGGTTCGAGTCCCGACGGGGATGGAGTCATTTTTGCTGTAGTTTTTGTAAAACCAAATAATGACGAAACTTATATATGCTTTCTAGATAATCCGAGGGGAAGAGATCTTCACTTTCCATTGAATTCCGTTAGAAGAACTTGGCTGTGGTAACTATCTAGTTGTGTTTATGTGGTGCCTATGATATTTAACATTTGTCAACTTTATAGCCTTCCACAATTTTCCTTTTTCTACAATGAAATCGTAAATAGACTGACAGAAAGAAGTTGCATCTTGATGCACACAGTTATGAATGTGTGTATTATGCCTATTAAGTAAAATCGTTAAATTTGCTTTTCTCTTTAGTTTCTCTTCTTATAAATAAGATATATAATATATTAGGGTGTCCGCATATAAGATATATTAGGGTGTCCGCATATAAAGCGGGAGGCCTGGGTTCGAATCCCAGTGGAGACTGTAAGTTTTTTCACAGAACATCAGAAAACATCATGATTTTCGTGACAAACTGCAAGCGGGTGGCCCGACAGCAAATAATCTATGGGGGTGAAGCGAATTACGGTCGGATCCCCTCCCCGCCTAATACGCCATGACTGTAGCTATGATAGTATCCTGATTAAATTAAAATAACTCGTTTGAATACGCCCTTCATGTTTTGGTTTCCATAAAATAAGCACAGACAGTGGCCAGTCTGTTTAACTAAGGAGGTTCCTTGTAGAACCAGGGAGTTGTTATGGAACAACTCGCCTTATAGTAGAACCCTTTACTTGGAAATTTCCCATGGAACTCCATGGTTTCACGATGTTGAAACCATATACGTACGGTATTACATAATTGAATGGAAAATCCACTGTTACCCACCTAGTAAATTATTCTTATTAACTTCCCCGCCTTCAGCGGGACTAGGGAGATTCTGCCTCTTGACAGGACCCCTTGCCTTACCCTTGGCGTCCCCAACATTCATGCTTACACAACTACTGGTATATCAGGTGCCAGCTGATTTATTGTAGTTATGTACACAACAATGACCAGACGTCTGCCAAACCGCACACATGACTATCCAGGTATCCGTTTCCGGTGTGGCATGTGGTAGATGAATAGTAATATCACACGTGACAGACGAACAACTATGTAAGTACAGTTGTTGTAGCTATAGATCTTATCGGGCATATCACACTATCTTTGCAAAGTATTAATGGGTGTAGCCTAGGCCTGCTAGGTGTAAGGTTTGTTTTGCAGTGATACATATCTCTTGAGTTAGTTTGGTTGCTTTAGATAAACAAACAATGGGTTTTAACAGAATCCTCCAAATGACGATCGTCTTAGTCATGACGTCGGTTTTAGAAACTGTGCAAACACACAATCAGCATCATCAGGCGGATAATTCGAATCCGTCGGAGTACGAGTATGCCTCCTGGCGACCAGCTAAATACAACTGGAAATCTCCTTTCACCGCATTTTGGAACGTACCCAGCTACGCCTGTTCTCACCATTTCAACATCAGTCTGCATTTAGATGAGTATGGCATAGTAGCAAATAAAGGTGAAAATTTCACTGGTGATAAAGTGGTCATTTTCTACGATGATGAACTTGGTTACTACCCATATTTCAACAAAAGCTCACAGCCCATCAATGGAGGTTTGCCACAGGTGAGTTCATACCATAGAAATTGAAGTAAGCTTTCTTCAATTTCTATGGTTCATACCCTTATTACCAGGACTACATAAGCCGGTACCTACAATCCGATGAATGGCGTGTAGCTTCATAGTTTGTGAGTTGCCATACAACCACTACCACTGTCCAGGGAGCTGGTTAGTTCTTAGCAGAGCCTTTACAGTAAACTACATGTCATATGTGTTCAAACCTTACATAGCCTAGATAGGTTTAGATCTAGGATAGATTGACACGCTGTATTGTGAAATGCACCTAAGCTATCTAACCCTTTCCATAACAAAGTGCGAATCACTACTGTAAGTATATCTTTTAATTTTTTAGAAATAATTTTTTTTTTTATCTGTAATTCAAGTAGCAGACCCCTGAAATATTGAACAAATGGTTGTCTAACATTAATTTTACATTGGTTACCTTCAAAGTTATTTGAAACACATTGCAGATGACAGTACCAATACTATACTGAGTCAGTGACCCTACCTAACCTAATTTTGGGGTAAAATGCAATGTTTGTCTTAGGTGCTTGTTGGTTTTAATGGACCGTCATGCAGTATTATAAACAACTATGAAGGGAAGAAGCAAAGATGTCTTGAAGGTCAGGAGGGACTACTAGCATAAATTTGTGAATAAATCAACAGTATCACTTGTGGGGTGGAAGGGGATGGGTGGAGAAGTGCTAAGAGAAAGTTTGCATCAATAAAAAGAGTTATGTACTGCAGATTAGGTGAGTTTAAGTACCTGAAACAGTTTTCTCATAGCTGTAAAATGTATGTAGGCCTATGGTGTTCTTGGGAAATGTTACCAATGTCTTGTTAATCTCAAACTTGATTCCTTTGTTCTCAGACTTCTGATTTGTTAGCTCATCTAGAAAAAGCCACCGATGATGTTTTGTTGAAGATCCCAGATCCAGCATTCAACGGGATTGGTATTCTCGACTGGGAAGCTTGGCGTCCGCAGTGGGCACAAAATTTTGATACTAGAGAAATCTACCGCAAGCAATCTAAAAAACTGGTTCAAGAGAGGCACCCTAAATGGAGCGATGAAATGATTGAGCTTGTCGCCCTCATCGAGTATGAACAAGCCGCAAAATATTTCATGGACAGTACTTTACGACTGGTAAAAGAGCTGAGACCTCATGCAACGTGGGGTTTCTATCATTTTCCCTATTGTAACAATGGCAAAGAACCACAAAGAGCCTGCAGTCCAGTAGTGGAAGCATCAAATGAAAACATCACTTGGTTGTTTGATTCATCTACTGCCCTCTATCCTTCTATATATCTTCATGGACAAGAGACAGAGATGCGAGAATATGTGAATGGAGTTGTAACCGAGGCCCTTCGTGTCCGAAAGCTGTCAAATAATAAGTTTGCTGACATATTTCCTTACACAAGATACCTCTATTCTCGCAGTGAGCTCTTCTTTACAAAGGTAATAAAAAAAAATGCTTCTCATATCGTTTATGCAGTTTCGTTTTTTAAACCGTATTTCGTAATTTGTACTGTACATGTCTAGATGCAAGTCGACATTGTGATTGCTTGAAATATTAAACTTCATATCTTTACAATACAAAATTCTATGAGGATGTGGTTTTCACAGACTTTAGATTCAGAATATTTTCAGCAAATGTTGTTCAGCAATCAACTTTAGCCACCAGAAATTGCTTTTAATGATTTCATCACCAGAAATGCAACTCTGCAGTAGCTAATTAATTTGTCGATCTACTAAGATGTAATGAAATAGTATAAATTAGTTCCAGGATTCTCAAAGTGGCTACAAAATGAAACCCAAACATGAATAAAATTGGAGCAGACTAAACATTTAAATGAAGAGCATTTCTATCGGCCAAGCTATCTTTAGAGATAAAAAAGAGAGAAACTTGCATAAACAATGTAGAGACAAAAAAGACAAACAGGATAAAGTCATATTGAAAATAGAGCCAGCTGCTTGGAGTTATGTTTGTCTGCAATACTATCTGCTTCCAAGTTCTAACCTCTCTTTCTATTCCCATGTTATTTATATTATTAATCCTCACACCACTCTTGTAACTATGTACAGCATCTTCCAGTCATTGCATCAGAACATCTTGCAATTTTAAGCAGTTTCTTCACATAATCACCTGATTTATTCTGGCTCTTATCTATGGAACAAGTTACCAGATCACATTCGAACATGCTCTAAACTTTCTACTTTCAAAAGTTTACTTAAGACCC
Organism: Apostichopus parvimensis; assembly: GCA_000934455.1. Classification (NCBI taxonomy): domain Eukaryota; kingdom Metazoa; phylum Echinodermata; class Holothuroidea; order Aspidochirotida; family Stichopodidae; genus Apostichopus; species Apostichopus parvimensis. The sequence goes on along the minus strand of KN893889.1, from coordinate 5,383 downwards.
ATTTTTTCAGGTGTTCTTTTGTTAATTAATTTGCTTTCTTTGTAAAGCCCCTTGAGCAGTGACTTTTGTCTACTGATTTGGCACTATATAAATCTCATTTATTATTATTATTATGTAAATTCTCTTGTAGGAAGACTTGAATGCAACCATCCTACAGTCTGCCCAGATGGGGTGCAGTGGTGTCGTCTTTTGGGGATCCAATAATGATACTCACACCGCTGAATCCTGTTCGCAACTTCAAAGTTATCTGCAAGTGTCTTTAGGACCTTGGGTGAAGAGGGTGACCGTTGCTGCATCACTGTGTAGTCTAAACATCTGCTCAGCAAATGGACGGTGCGTTGGTGACATTCTGACCTGTGCCTCTTCCTGGCAGAAGTTGGAAGGAAAGGGGACATATGAGAAGGAAATGTTAGGGATGCGAGATAATCGGGGACAACAGTCATTATTTCCATGTACTTGTGACTGCTATGAAGGATGGAGTGGTACCTCATGTAGCATATCAGGATAGGAGAGGGTCAAATGAGGTGATACACACCAGCATCTTTCAAACCTAGTGTGATTCAATGGTTGTGCATAAAATTGTTTTATTTAATAAAAATAATACAAAACTTTCATTTTAGACTGAAGTATGTTGAGGAGAAGGCAAGTTTATCTGTCATGGTGATGTTATTAATAGTATGCATATCTATGACTTAATGATTGAGTTTGATTCTCTTCAATCTACAATCAGTCACGTAAATTCGACAGATAAGAAAGGCAGATGATAACAGCGACAGAATTAAATTCTTTTTTTGTGGCTGCCTTTTATTTTTATTTTATAAAGTTCTTTGTTTGACTAATAAGCTTTCATTACAATTATGGCATACTTTGTGGTATTTAAACTTTTATATTGCTCTCAGACTGAAGTAGCAAAGTGGACCCAAATGAGAGATTTTGTTGACAATTATATTTTTTATATACTTTATACTGTTTTTACAGATCAAAATGTCTTATTGGATATTTCGTTCCTCGTTAACAGGAATAATCGACTATTAAGATTGTCAACAGATGTATTATATTTATGACCTGAAAGTTATGGTCTAAAACAATAAAATTGTAAGAAAAAGTTGTTTTATCTCCTTTTTTAATATACAGCTAAAACATTATACAGAATATAAATTCCAAATGTTAAGTATACCAATGATAATACATTTACATACTTATGAATTTTGTAAGCAGCTTTTTGTATTTGGTTGGCACATGTACCAATAACACAAAATAAGATTGGACTTGATAGAACTTGGAAACTATCCAAAATTTTATTACCAAATTAACTTCAAAGGTCATCAGCATTGCCTCAAATATGATAGAAAGTCATATAATGGTCCCTTATGCTCCAAATTCACAAATAATTTACTACGCCTATTAGGCATTTCAGTGTGGGGTGAGGAGGGAGTTGGGTAGGGGTGGCAAGGATGGAACAAGATTTCTGTTTATATACAGTCATACTTGTGTAAATGTAAACCTGTTCAGATATTGTGTGCAATTTATAATTTTTGCCAAATATAAAAATATTATTCGTTATGCAAAGCAAATGTTTAGATCTTGGCAAAACTGTCCGGGGCCGGGGGGGGGGGGGTGAGTCAGGATTTCCTACAAAGTTTTATTTTCATGAACCATACAGTCATCTATAACATATTGACTATTAATTTCAATTTCAAGGATAACTCAATAAAGATATAATAAAACGGATTTGGAAATAAAGGTGAAGGGGGGGGGGGGGGGTGTTGGTAAATGCACGTATCACGAGAATGGACAGTTCGCACAAATTGCTCCTCGTTACACATTGTCGAATCTGCCATGTTTTTGCACCAAAGCGACAACACACTGGCGTAAATCACTCTCTGAAATGCTGCTAACTTCTACTTGGTAACCAATTAGCAAGAATTGTCCAACACATTGATTACATGTTACTTGTCAACTGAACCCTTCTAGTTGAATCTGTCACCTCAGTCAATTTCACCGTTCTTCCAGTACGGATTCTAAACGAAAGCCGCGAAAATATAACCTAAAATGGTTAAATCACCGACAATTACATTCGCTCTTTTAATTTTTATTCTTGAGATCGTAGCTAGTCACTCCCACTTCCGTGAGGGCCACTTCCGCGATGAATCAAATGCAATTTCGAAAAGTTTTGTAGGTCCACTAGATCCAACAAAGTTACCCCAAACCGTAGAAGAGGAGGACGTTTTTGCGAATGTGGTGCCTAAAATGGAAGAAATTGCATTCTCTGCATATTGGAACCTTCCTACTTACGAATGCCCCGACAAATTTGGTATTGATCTTCAGTTAGAAAAGTTTGGCATCACCTCGAATGCAAATGGGAACAAAACAGGGGATGCCCTGGTCCTGTTTAGCCAATTAGTATTTGGTGTTTATCCCCACTTTGACAAATATACAAAGGTGCCAGTAAATGGTGGATTACCTCAGGTTGGTATGGTTACTAAGGCCTATGCCCCTTAGCTTATATTTTTTTTGCAGGTAACATAATGAGAAAGGTAGACTATGCTAAGGGCTATAGCTGAGGCCTTTACAGTAAAGGGCTAGGCTTACATCAAATTAAATATGAACTTGAACTCTCATTCCACTTTGGGAAAATGTACCAACCATGGAGAGTCCTGTGACATGCTTCCAGGTGCTATTAACATATTATATAACCCTTTGTCAGTTCGAAGAGATAAAGTGTTCCGTAGACAATGTTCAGACACCACTTCAAAGTACAATGGGCATTTACAGTAAATTTGCTCAAGAAAGATTGATCTGCATGAACCCTGGCTACTATCTGTGCATCTACTGTCATATCATACATGTCATATCATACATGGACAGTTGTGTTACTAAGGAACAACGAGGCCTGTGGTCTGCGACTTGTGTGTACATGTGCCCACTTGTGTACAGTCCAGATAAGCTTCGTGCGTTTGATTGTTTGAAAGAAATATTCCAATTGGCAAATTTTGAACTGAAAATTGAAGTAAACATTGGAAAACTGTGCCACTTAGCTAGATCCCACCATTCGTGTAGCTTCACAAGGAATGTGGTAGCTATGACATCTTGATCTGAGTTGCTGGAGAACGTACTTTAAAGGAGTAATACAAGAGTTGAGTGCTACAAGGGCGCAAGGCACATGACCCTCCATTGATGGTACATTTTCTTGCGCGTCTCCTCATTGACATAGTCTGTCCATGTTAATTTATATGCAGATGACAATATATGTTATAGGAAGCATAGGCATAACTTAAGACTCGTAACAATAACATGTGATGCATCTATAGCGGGCCAAAAGTTATTCTTGTTAAGCTATATTATGCATTCCATAATAAAGGTGCACAAAGTGATGTCTATGATAACTGCGTAAATCACCATTTTCAGTTTTGAAAGCTGGTTCCCTACAATGACTTATTAAATTATCATGATGAGGTACTAATTCCTGTCCATAATAATTAACCCTGTGGAGAAGAATGAGAAAATGAAGCTCTGTTATAAACAAGGCAACAGACACAACCATGTTTGTACACATATAGATCTATAGCCTATACAGTCTGAGTGTAGGTATGGTGCAATCGTTAACCTCCATATGTAATGTACATAGCCTACACGCGTTGTTGTCGCTGCACATGTTGAAACATGTTAGAATACAGCCTGAAAAAGTATCAACACAGAACAGGACTTACCTGAAAAGCATTGGTAGAACAACTTATGAATAAATGCCACATATGTCAAGTGTCACTAATGCTATATTTACCATTGACTTCATTGATTCCCTGAGCCTATAATAATCATCAAGTAGTGTTTCACTTGGTGCACAGTGTTATACCAAAGATCTTTGGTTATACACTGGAGCTCTCCTTGTTTACAAAACAAACTTGTGGATTGTGTAAAAGGAAAATTTTGTACTTGAAAGTTAATAATGTTCGTACTGAACAGTAACTTGCTTTGTCTGGGTTACAGTGTTAGTGAGCAAAGCTGGATGAGAGAGATAATCAGCTTTTACCCATTTAATTGAAATAATAAAAATATCTAGTCCTCATGGAACCATACTATCAGTATTCATAACAAATTTCTCATTTTCATTTAGCTTGGAAATTTAACACAACATTTAGAAAAGGCTGCACAAGACATCATTTCTGCCATCCCAAATGCAAACTTTTCTGGACTCGCTATTATTGACTGGGAGCTGTGGCACCCATCATGGGATCAAAACCTGTTGGCTGGGATCATCTATTGTCATAAATCCCTGGATTTGGTGCAGAAGAATCATCCTGACTGGAGCCCTGATCAGGTAGAATTGGTTGCCAGAATAGAATTTGAGGAAGCGGCTAGAGCCTACATGGAGAGTACGCTATCATTGGTTAAACGACTTAGACCAGGAGCCAGATTGGGATTTTATCACTATCCTGCCTGCTATAACAGATACACAGAAAGCAATGCTTGTAATCCGAAGGCTATTCTAACCAATGACAAACTCAAATGGCTCTTTGCAGCTTGTACTGCACTTTACCCATCTATCTACTTGTATGGTTCTAGGAGTGACTACCGTACCTATGTTGAGAGTAACATAAAGGAAGCCTTGCGTGTTCGAAAGATATCCAACGTCTCCCAAGTACCAATCTTTGCCTACTCTAGATTTAACTATTCTCACAGTGGATTGTACTACACAAAGGTAAGATTCTTTTATCAATGTCCAACTCAACCTCTTAGGTTCCCCATTTTAGAAAATATTGTTTACAAACCTCATAAACTTATTTATTTTGGGAATAATTTCATTGAAATTTTTCTCTTGTCACTTGTATGTCGACATTGGTAAACGAACTAACAAAAACATGTAACTGTTCTCGTCTTAATTTTGTTACCAGGTGCAATGCACAATACTTGTTATTACTGTTTTCCAGTCAATTGCTGTTGTTATTTACTAACCAGCTGATGGCTACATGTTACACTGATTTCAAGACACACAATAGAACAGGCTTTAGAATTAAACATAGGGAACAGAAATATGTGAAAGGAATGTCCTTGTTTCTGCTGAAGTAGAATGTATGGTAACAACTGCACCTGGACAGATGGATTCTAGTAACAGCAAATACTGCAAACCCAGAGCTCAGAGGATGCAAATGATGGGAGTGGCAAAACTGCTTTTTCAGGGCACAATTGTAGAAAGAGCTTTAGATTTTCATTGAAATGACAGGGCAATCTTGAAATGTTTCTGTCTTCAAAATGGCATCAAAACCATTTTTGAAAAATTTGAAAGGACTCCAAGGCTTTTGTTCCCAAACTATGAGCAAACATGTACTGAAATGACAGAAAACAGGAATAATCTGGAACACCAGTGTTCATAATACAATGTCTA
>KN893886.1:1182-13906 GCA_000934455.1 Apostichopus parvimensis | reverse complement strand
GACATCTTAACTTTTTGAACTGGGTCTGTGAGACTAACTGAGGGTAGGTAGAAGTTGAATGCCACCTTCTCTAGTTTGGCTTTGATGTTACTATCCACCAAGTGTTTGGTGCAGGGAGCTGTCTCAAGATATTTATAGAGACAGATAGTTTCTGAGAGATTGCTGCTTATCTATTCAACTAGTTGTTATAAGTGGTTTATTAACAATATTTTTGGCTTTGTGTCTGCATGCTGTTTGTATACAACTGAACAGCTTGGTCTTTAGAACAGCTTGTTTTTTTTATCAAAACACGTTCTCCACTTCACAGTGGTTTGGGATTACAAGAGTTTTATTGTCCCCTATGACTGAAATTGCAAAAAGAAAGTGGAGAACTTTTAACTTCTATCCCTAGTGTTGACTGAAGTTTGATTCTTTTCTCATCATTGCTCTATTAATACTTGTGATGTGAGAACTGGCTATGAATATTCATATCCAAACACCAGTGCATTGTGGTACCTGTTGTATGAGTAAACTTTTTTAAATTCCCTATCTCTGAACAGTTTCCTTCATCTTTGTTTTTATCTCCAGCCACGGTCGAGGAAGAGCAGATCATAGTCAACGACACATACGTGACTGATATATATCGCTACCGATTCTCACGTTACACCTATGATTTCAGAAATGAAGTCAACACTACATTCCTCTTTTATCTATCCGATTTTACCCATCCATTTACTTTCAGGGTAAGTAGTCTTTCCACCTTTTCATATTTCTTTATTAATGAAAAAAGAAAGAAATGTTGGTTTTTGATTGATTGACGGAATGATCACTGGCTCTGTTGATCCTTTGTTGATGACATGTTGTGTTTATTTACGGCAGAGAGAAAAAAATCCTTTGACAGAAGAAAGATTAAAAATGGACAAAGTATACACATCTGTATAGATTTAGAATTAAAATAATTGTACTCTCAGTATAACATTCGTTGGTTCTTTCAGGGACTGTTGTATTTCTAATTTTGAAATTTCTCACAGATAGCTGAGAACCACATTGAAGTACAGCTATTTCTTCAGTCATTATTATGAGAATATCTTGCATGTGTGTGTTTTGTCAGAGATATTTCAAATTGAATTTAATCATGTTATAAATGGAGACCTGATTTTTCATTGATTGTTATGTAAACAACCAACAACATACCATCTGATAGCAATACCTAGAAATGTAGGTCATAATCTTCAAATGATCACAAAAAAAGAGGAAAAAAAACCTGTTCTGACAGTGTTCATAACATTTTGTTTATATGAAGTATATGATGTGAAGTGGTTAAGTGTGATGTTTAAAGACCATTTAATTTTCTTTCATGGTTTTGTGAGTGTTATGATGAATATTATAAATCACATTGACAATTTCTTCTCCCAGGCAAGTTCAGCTGTCTTGCAAGTCTATTTGAAATGTCCTTCAGTTTAGGCCAAGTTTGTTGCCTTTGGGTCTAACTGTCTGTAAATGCCTTAGTATACATGTGTGTGCATTTTAGCTATTAAAGAGGTTCAAGATTGGGATGTTTGAGTCTTCAGAAGAAGTGAATCTATTTCAGTGTGTCACTCAGAGGAAAGAAACAGCTCATGGATACAATTTCTTAGGGACTTGTTTTCATTGGTTTTGGTCAGTTTGGTGATTGTATAATTGAAGGATGAGTATTTAGCTCTCATTTTAAATGGTTTCATCAGTAATCAGAAATCTACTTTAGTACATATGAATATGTCCTCTCATCGGTAAAGGCTGTAGAAATGTAGGAAAATGGATGTTACTTGTAATTTCACCTACGGTAACTCTAACCCTCTATAAATTTATAAGTAAAATTTGCTGGAAATGAGTTTCTTGTTAAGAGGAGATGAGAGTGTTCTCGACTTGTCAGATGTCATTTTATCTTTGTATTTTACACAAGTTGAAAGTTAGTGTATAACTCATGTTGTTAGCTCCTGCGATTAAAATCTTTACTCGGTCGTTAACTCGGTCTTGCAGGATGCCCAGAGGCTCTTATCAAGCTCTCTGCATCTCTTCTTGTTAGTTTCAGGCTTCACAGCCTAACATTTTAAATTCAAAGTTACACCACAGAGGTCCGACTGGTTTGGAATATTCTGTCATATTCTTTACCTGCTCCATGGTATTGATGTCAATCACAGCCTTATTACGACATATCAGATCGCAGGTCTCCCTCTACCTGGGGCAGCAGGTAGGGTGCATGTCGATCAGCTATCTGGAATTACAAGACGCTACTGCTAACTCACCACTGGCCTAATCATCGTAAACACACTCCCAGCACACCCCTCGCAAATTCAAAACATCGTATAAAGGCTTAAAAATGAGTTGCCTTATACTTTCCCTGCAAAAATGGATTTTTTATCTCATTTGGATGAAAATATTATCAATATCCCTTTAAAATCTTTAATGTGTTGATCTTTATAACATGATATGCATGTTCCTGTGATAACCTCTTATGTTGTAATCACATCAACCCTGCAAATAATTGGTTGGTTTCCTTTCAGCTCAAATTATTTCACATCAAAGTTAAGGGGAGGGGGGTGGGGGTGGGGGCTTGAGGATAGCAGCATTTGGTAGGTTTTGTGTGATATTAAGTACATAACTGCCTTGTCACCTACAGGAAAGAAGGCAAGAAGTGTTTTCTAAATAAGTGGTTTCTTTTATTGATCAGCTTGTGCTGTTACTGGGCGGAATTATACGATAAACAAGCAAGGGAATCACCTTACTATTATGTGACATCACTATTCTGATTCCTTTGAAGGTCTCTCTCAGAACCCTCCTCTTGTGTTTAATAAAATCTCTACTTTCATCCAACCATACTCCCCTCCAAACACATGGTAAAGTGTGAGATTGGGTAGGGCAGGATAGGAGATGGGAGAGGTAAAACTAGATCAGTGAGGCTTCTATGAAAATGTTCTGTTTTACTTTCTTCCTTCGGATATGAAATCCTAAATCGAAATTATGATTCTGTTGAGTGTATCTGCCGGTAGCAACATTACCAGGAGCTTGTCGTGATTTCTCTCGTGTGACACCAGCAGGGTATCTCTTTAATACGGTTGACCAACACATTGTACACGGCTTTGATAAAACCTGTTACAAATTTGTCATCGAAGCTTAATCGTTTTTTCTTCAATTGATGGTTTTCTATTTCCCATCGACTACTCAGGTTCAGGTTGAAGAGAATCCATTCACTATCATACTAATAACTTTTGGTAGTTTGATAGGATTTCTAAGTTGTTGTGCCTTGGCTCTTCTGGTTGTGCAGAAGGTGTTCATGTGGCACATAAACAGAGAGGTGGTGCAGGTAAGGCCTATCCTAGTCAAAAGAGCATGGTTATGTCTGAACAGGGCCAGCATAACACACAGTCACTAATGGCTACTAATTCATCACTTCTCCCTTTTTGTTATGAGACAATGAAATGCTGTTTCAAGTTGATCTACCTGTATCCATGGTGATATTATTTGGTATTTTTTGGACAAAAAGTCAGTAACTGCACAACATCCATGTTGATAATATTGGGTGTTTGTGAACTCAAAGTCAGTTACTGTAGTGACCTCTGATAGTAAGAATCATCTAAAGTATTGCAGAAAAGAAACATAATATTGTAACTGTGTCCTTTCAGTGGACCCTACCTCCTGTCAAAGCTTGTCATTGCATTTTCTTTTGGAGGAAAATGCATATTTCTGAAGGATGGAACATAGCTCAAAAGGAAAATGCTTGACGATAATAATAATAATAATAATGTGGATTTATACAGCGCACAAATCCGCCTTAAGTCAACAAGGCGCTCAAGGCGCAATACAATAACAAAATCTTAAAAATACAACTTAACCTACAAAACAACTTAATCTACACTTGAAAACATGAAAATGCAAAACAATAACTTAAGCAAAGGCTCCATTGAACAAGTGGGTTTTCAGCAATGTTTTGAACTGTGCCAATGAAGTGCAAGATCTGATTTTGATGGGAAGGCTGTTCCAAAGGCGAGGTGCAACAACTGAGAAAGCTCTGTCACCCCAAGAATTATTTGAGGGGGGTTCAAAAAGAAGCAATTTGGTGCTGGAGCGGAGCAGACGGGATGGGTTATATGGTGTGATGAGACATGACATATAGTCCGGAGCCAAGTCATTCAATGCTTTAAACACAGTAAGAAGCAATTTGTACTTAATTCTGCAATCCATCGGCAACCAGTGTAATTCCCTCAAAGTGGGTGTTATATGAGACCTCTTTTTAGTTAAAGTAATAGTGACCATATTGATGGCTATGCTTCAGAGTGGATTGACTATAATTTTTGGCACATTTCAAATATTGAAAAAAATTATCAGTTGTTGGCACATTTGTTTTCTTTAGTTGGTCTTGTTTGGCTGAGGAGATATGTTATTTAAGATTGAAGAGAAAGTGAAATAGTTCAGCTTAAAGTACTTTCTTGATTGAACATCATCAGCAGAAACATTGACAGCATGCAGAATGCCTTCTGTTTATTAACATCCATGATTTTTGCTAACTGCCTCTAAATACAGTCACAACTTTTTTGATCCTCAACCCGATCCACGTTACAACACTTTCTCTTCTTTTGAGGTTGTCCCGTAAGGAAAACTGTGATCCATTATGTTCATTCTAATCAAGGGTATTTTGTTGGTCTACTTTTTATTGCAGTTGGTTTTTTTTTTTTTTAAATCAGATTGACCGTTACTCACCCAAGCAATTAAAAACACGTTCACATGGTTCGCAATGATATGCGCTCAAGTTGTCAATGTCAGTTTAGAATAATGTGTTCGTAGATTTAGTTCATAGATTCCCCTTGTCTGTTCCTTACTCTTGCTAAGAATTAATTTATGGATATGAGTCACCAACATGATCAGATGTGACAGTTACTATACTGTGTAGTCTATTTAACACCTGACTGTTGCTACACTGTTGTCCCTTATGGTCACACATGATGGTCCTTACACTGTTGTCTATCAAGTAAGGCTTTTATTTTACCTTTTTTTTTGTATATTTTAATATTGACTTTGTCATGGATATGCATGAAGCTGATGTCAAATTACCTCTTGGCAGGTCACGGTTACATCTGCCCCTTTAATCACCTTGGTAGCGAAAGTCCTCCTGGCAACTTCTCCTATCTGGGTCTTCTTAATTTGTGGCATCATCTTTAAGTTTTATTTTTGGATCAGAACGGTTTTTCTGATTCCAAGGGTAGGTAGAATGTCTGATATAGCTGTGGCTTGCTAAAACCACTTCACCATGCTGTTGGTAGCAGTGGAGGCACACAGCTTCATTGCAACCTCATTAATACATCATCTCTCTCCTGATTTCCTGAAAGGCTACAGAGCTCATTCTTTCTATGAACTGTTGTGAAATGCCAATTTGTGACTTAGTGTCTTTTTCTAGTCGAGTTGCATTAAAAGAGAATGATTTGGAAATTTTGTTGTAGAGATGATGTGTCACTTGCTGTGATAGCTGGTTTTATGATAGAGGAGACTAATAACATCCACTTCACTGTCTTTGGTGTAGTTAGTGATATCACACAGGAGAGCGCTTTGCGATGGGCGTAATGGAGAGTAACTTCCTTTTCTTCAGGGGTTATGTTAATGGTGTAAATGCAAAGGGCTACTAACATGACTTAGTGTCACTATTCAACACACCGCATAGCTAAAAGGCATAGCAGATGCCTTTAAGGAGTGGTTGAGAGGTCGGTGAGCAAACGTGCGCAATTTATACATAGTAACATGTCAAAACATTTCACATGCCTACAAGTTTGCAGGGAGGAGCGACAATATAGTCAATATTTCTGAGATTGGCCTTGCACTACCTCTAGGATTTGTGTGCAATGGATTTGAATGGTTACATATAATGGCATGGATTTCAGTGGTCAGCTAGGATGCAATGGACTTCAATGGTTAGATAGATACAATGGATTTCAATGGTTATTTAGGATGCGATGGATTTCAAGGGATAGCTAGGATGCAATGGACTTCAAAATGGTTAGCTAAGAAGCAATGGATTTCAGTGGTCAGCTAGGATGCAATGGATTTCAGTGGTTAGCTAGGATGCAATGGATATCAGTGGTTAGCTAGGATGCAATGGATATCAGTGGTTAGCTAGGATGCAATGGATTTCAATTGGAATGCTTTAAATTTCAGTGATGTGTGGATGTTTTGTTATCAGTAAACCCATGAATCATATTAGCTCAGTTGCCTCTATTTCATACCTTTGTCATTTGTTGTGTTCAAATTGATGTTGTCTTTGTGCAAAGAAAAATGGTGTCTTACCTATTTATAGGTAGGCAGGTTGTTTTGTTAGCCTCAGACTGTTCACAAGTTGACAATCTGGGCAAACTTAGTAGGCTTCCAACTGTATCTTGGTTGTTTTGTTGTCCATATTTCTGGTTGGAAATAATGATTTGATTTTTGCTTTTGTGGTCTAGACATGTAAATAGCTTTACAATATTACAAGGTATGTACTCAGCCTGTAAGTGAATCACCTTCCATGAATACAAAATATTGAGTTTTTACGGCCAATGATGACAATTGTGTTGAGGTTCACTACCTTTTGGTGTTCAACAACTTTGAGACATTATAGGAGGTAACCAATTAGCCAGTTTTCTATCAGACCAGTCACTCTGTTTCCAGTGAAAGTTTCTGCCACAATGACTGTTGTGTAATGAAAAGCCTAGCAATGCAGTAGTTAGGGAAAGTAAACCGGAGGGAAACTTGTGTGTCTTTGTGTTCATCAGTCTTAGTTCTGTCTTAGTTCTGTAAATACTTAAAATGTGGCATTGAAAAAAACATTGTCATTGTAAAGGTAAACCTTGCTTGCTTGAATCAGAGAGGTACAAGGATGTGTTTTTTTGTTTTTTGTCTCTTTATTTAAATAGTTTAATAGTGCCCTCTATCTTCATTACTAATGCAGGTGCAGGTCACACAGCAGATCCAATTGGAGGATCTCCTGAAGTTCTTCATCGTATTCTTCAGTGTCTTTTTATCATTCATGTGTTTCTTTGCCTTGGGATGGAAGCTCAAAATGCGAATTGATACATGTTTAAGAAGCCAGGTGCGTAATATGCTGTCGGTGAATGGTGTGTGCGTCTCCACGTGATGGTTGGTCCTATAAACCCAGTCCCGTTGATGGTTTTTCCTTTTGACTTTGCAGCTTAACCATGCATGCATCATGAGATATTTTTAGAAAGTATAGACTATCGTAGCAATTTGACATCCCAAACCTTAGTTGCCACGATCTCTGGTTTGCTTTGCGGCATGTCCTTATATATCTTGCTTCATGTTATAAAGTTATTGCGGTGATTATATTTGCAAGGAATTGGCCACCATGAAAGCCATAGAACATAGTGTGATAGTGACCCATGTAGAGTGTCCTCAGTGTCAAGTGAGAATGACACAGATGTCACAGATTAGTGGTCACCAAAGTAAGTGGTTGAATTGATCAAATTGTGATGCATTCCTAGCTAGATCAGGTGAAAACACTGAAATAGAAGTGTGGTAATTCTCAGCTTTAGGCATCCACAATTGGAGGCATTAATGGCTCATTGTATTTGAAATCTTACTTGGTTAGACCAAGCATTCACAGCACCCCACGTCACCCCTCGTAGTCACCCCATTGTTTTTCCTCCACCTGCCTTTGTGCACTTTTTTCTTGGTCCCTCAGGATCTTTCTCTCTCCGAGGCTTTGTGGTGTCATCGTTGTTACGTTAACATTTTCCTGTAGAAAACTCACACAGACTTTGTTTACCTCTTCCTGTTTCCTTTTTTTTCCCTCTTTCCTTTTTTTTTTTTGTTGTTGTTGTCTCTTTGGCTTTTTATTCAAGTTTTCAATGGAGTAATCTGTAATGATTACTGCCACTACTCACAGGAGGTTTACTGCTACACATGATATGCTGCATCTTCATGAAGGTTACCAAAGGAGACCTTCCAAAAATCTCTTATAAACAGAAGTTTTAATTCCTGTACTGAAAAATCGATGGACTGTAGAGATGGTCTATCTATTCTGTACTGTACAGCAAGCAATGGACTGTGTGGAGACCGATACTGTAATGACAGACTCACAAATGCAGAAGTCTAGAAACAAATCTAAAAAAAGGATTACATTGCTGAGGCCCCAAGTTGTGCTCTATTAACTCTTTTCGTAGATACAGCTGTGCATTCAGCACCCCCTTGATTCATTACCATACAGCGGCCCTGGGTTTAGCTCCTTTGATTCATTACCGTAAAGCGGCCCTGGGTCAGCTCCCGTGGTTAATTATCATACTATGGCCCTGGGTTCAGCTCCCTTGATTCATTATCCTACTGTGGCCCTGGGTTCAGCTCCCTTGGTTCATTACCTTGCTGCGGCCCTGGGTTCAGCTCCCTTGAATCATCACCTTACTGCGGCCCTTGGTTCAGCTCCCTTGATTCATTACCCTACTGTGGCCCTGGGTTCAGCTCCCTTGGTTCATTACCTTGCTGCGGCCCTGGGTTCAGCTCCCTTGATTCATTACCGTAATGCGGCCCTGGGTTCAGCTCCTTGATTCATTACCATGCTGTGTCCCTGGGTTCAGCTCCCTTGGTTAATTATCATACTATGGCCCTGGGTTCAGCTCCCTTGGTTCAATACCTTGCTGCGGCCCTGGGTTCAGCTCCCTTGATTCATTATCTTGCTGCGGCCTTGAGTTCAGCTCCCTTGGTTAATTATCATACTATGGCCCTGGGTTCAGCTCCCTTGGTTCATTACCTTGCTGCGGCCCTGGGTTCAGCTCCCTTGGTTCATTACCTTGCTGCGGCCCTGGGTTCAGCTCCCTTGATTCATTATCTTGCTGCGGCCATGAGTTCAGCTCCCTTGGTTCATTACCTAGCTGCGGCCCTGGGTTCAGCTCTTCTGTTGTTTTACCTGGCTGTAGCCCTTATTCTGGCTCCCCGGTCATTTTACTTGCTATGGCCATGAGTTCAGCTCTTCCTTGTTACTTTTCTGGCTGTAGCCCTGAGTTTGTCTCCCCAGTCATTTACCTTGGCACTGCCATTGTGCTTAAAAGCTTTTTATTAAAGCTGTGGCTGCATGTGTATTCAGAAATCACCTGCAGCACTACTTTTAATAAAGTGCACTGCTACACTAACCACTAACCTGCATGTCAATCTTTCTGATTTTTACTTTTGTAGATTACCATTTATCACCCTGCAGTGAACTTGGTTGTAATTTTTGTTACCTTTTTCGTCTGCTTTGTGTTGATTCTGGTGGTCTTTGTGATCGCCCTCAAAGGGCGAGAACGGGTGGATCGCTTTAGGCGAAGAAGGGTAGGTATCAGAGTTTGATCAAATCAACCATAGTTCAAGAAAAGAACATGTCATTCCATGGCTACAACAAACAGCTGGACACACTCATTACAGTTTACAACTCCTTCATTTAGTCCGTCACATCTGATGTTGTCGCTAGTATAAACAGTTGACGCTGCAGTATAGCCTGTCTTTGTTGTACTCATGTTCAAACATATTCAAATGTCAAATAATCAAATAGTCCATTCTTAATGTCGATACAGGAACAACTATATCAAAAACGAATCAAACAGGCTAGAAGTTTGTTGATTCCAATGACCTAGAGAGAGAAAAGTTATGTGAAAGCATAGACCGTTTTGTTATAATACCCTCACATTGTACCAGGAGAGAATCAAATTCAGAATATAGGTCTATGAACAGACTGCAATAGGTTAATAAATCACTCATTAGGCACAGCAGACTGGTTGCAACTATATTAATCTCTTAGGTAATATCCAGTTGAGTGGGAACATTATGTGACTTCATCAAAGTTAATACCATGCTGTAAAAGGGGACACCTTGGGAAGCATCTGTATTCAGATATGCTACATTGGACTGCATATAGCCAAAAACAAAAAGGGAAGAGGTGTGGGGGAGGGGTGTGTGTGTGGGAGGGGGTATGTGATCTTAATAATAGAGATAACACAGAAAAAAGACAATGTCTATGTCAGCAGTGTCATTCATACATTTTTCATCCAATGATAGCCGATGTCATTCATATTGTTCATTCAGTGTGTACTTGCAGTATTTACTCAGGTCAAGCCCAAAATGACCTCATATGAAAGGTTACTAGATTGGCTTTCTTTGATTTGGGGTTATATAAAGACCCCTCTGAAAGTTCAGGGTAGTACTAGATGCTGACAGGGTCGGTGCTAGTAGACATGATGGTAGTTAGAGGAGTAATGTGTTTGAGGAACTGAAAGCCACAACAATGGTAGCAAGCTTAACTAATACAGTATTGTTTATTGACAGTAACATTCTAACAATACACTTAAGACCTCCATTCCCACTGACAGGTAAGCTATTCCAGAATCTCTACATATTAGTTCACTATTAGCAAGGGGGGACTTGTGTGACAATTGTGTGGCAGTGGGTTTACTCATTTCAATTTATACTATGCTAACATGGATGCCTTAGCAAATAACAACCTGAATGCCAGGTAAGGCAATCTACTTGATAACTTCACCTCTATCATCCTGCTTCTATCTTTCATTTGCTGCATGCTTCACAAACCTTTAACACTATCTGCATTCTCATTGTTTATTTCATATTATTGAACGTTAATGAAGAATTTTTCACAACAATATATATGTATGTATGTAAATATGTGTTCCATAAGATATCATTATGAAATGTCAAACATGATGACATTGTGCTATTGTGCTATTGTTGATGGTTAGCTAATGTAATTAAACATTGGAAGATGTTTCCTACAAAAAACCTCTTAATGAGAGAACCTGATTAAATATTAGGCTTTTTAAGATCAATGTTGAAAGCTGTTACACAATTGTGATACTCATTTATGTTATTGCCCCAAAATGCATGCAAAAACCGTGTCTCTCAAAAATATACAAATGAAACGATTGAAAATAATGAATTATGATTATAATTAGGCTGTCTTGACTCAATAATATGTGTGATACTAAGACAATATTCCTTTGATCTTCATTAGGCTGGATTTCTATGCTATTTTTCTCTGTCTAAAACCAAGTATTATTTTCACTGATGTTTTGACTGTCATATTCGATTCTTCTCCACAGCAAAGGGAAGTGGAAATGGCTGTTATGGCCAGTAGGCCTTTTGCATCAATATTTGTGGAGCTGGTGAATAATGCACCACCAGATTTGATTCCAACAACTAAGGTGAGTCTATTTACAGTATTAACATAGGGGGGGGGGGGGGGGGGGGGGGGGGGAGTGAGTGAGAAGGTTTTCTATACATCCATCCATCCTCCTTCCTTACCACCCCCCCCCCCTTCCCGTCCACACAACCTCATCTAAACATACCATTTGTCTGTTATTTTGCAATGGTTTCTGTAGTATTTAGTTCTTGTCCAGTCTGACTCATTTTGATACTCTTTATGACCAGTATGCTGGTATTTGTATGTATGGTTGTACTTACAGAGCAAAGCTAATATGATATCTATATACTAGTAACTCATGCCACACACAAAATGAAATGCTGGTTGAGATAAACTGAATAAACTGTCAGGAAAATAAATATTCTGCTGGCTAAGTTATAACAGATTTGTTTCTCTTCTTTCCATCACTCCTCAACACTGCATAAACTAATTTCTCATCATTCAAGGTTTTTCGCTTCAAATTTTGCACCTATTTTTTCCATTATAAAAATAGCAACAAATAGTAACTGATATTATTACCCGGCACAACCATACATAAGAAATGTGTATAGTGGCACCAATACCATACACGAGAAGTGTGTGCAGCTCTCATCATATCAATTCACATACATGATTTCAATTATGGGTCCTATCACTAAAAACAGAGCTAATCAAGAGAGATTCTGTAGAAAACAACTTGTGGGGAATGGACTGTAATGAAAGGACCGGGGATTTACAAATCTTACATTATAACAACAAAAGGAAAGTGCAATGAAAGACACAAAAATACATGACTTTTTACTATATCACCCAAGCCTACCTTAAACCTTGTGTACCTGGAATATCTCAGTTATTTATTAGTTCTTGAACCAAGCAGAGTATTTAACAGATCTCTTCTATTTTTGTTTGCCTACTAGTCCAAACCAACCAATGCTATTGGTGTTGCAATAGAACCACTAAAGGATAGCAAGGTTTCCCTTACTACCATCATCATGCAGCTACCGTATGCAGAGGGTCAAGTTCCCACTGGTCAGTCCAGAGTCACCTTAGCAACAGCTCTCGTAAATCAGAAAGGAAAGAAACATGAAGTACGTGTAGTACCTGAGATAAACGAGCCGACCAGTCCAAGGATGAGCGAAGCATCCACTCGAGAAGCAACGCCGAATGGAAGACCGAACACGGCAAGAGATATAGAAGTGTCGTGTGATGACACATGTAACCATGGATACGATAATCCAGCCATGGTCTGATAAGCCACGTGTAGTACACTCGTATTACTTAGATTTCAATTAAAATCACAAATCGTGCGTTGTTCTAATATGAAGCAAGCAGAGAGATTTTATATTAACTTAAAAATCAATGCCCTGTTGCTCAAAATTTCCATCCTTTTCCCAGATTTCATTAAAGAGCAGTTTTAGTTTTATGGTTTGGGCTTTCTACTAAGTCACGGTTTATGGGGTTGTGGTCTCAATTTTCAATTTTCAGGTTCAGATGGTAGTAGCTTGTCCATCCTACTTCCATCCTACTAGCTTCTTGCATAACCAGTATGTTGGCTGCAATAGGATT
>KN893885.1:0-14521 GCA_000934455.1 Apostichopus parvimensis | reverse complement strand
AGGTAGGTACGGATTCGCTTGCGAGCTCTCTCGTGGAATTCTGGGAACTGTCTGTAGCAGGCCTCAATGATGGCCTGTATCTTTTCCTTTGGTTGCTTCGAGATTGGTACGATGCGATCAAGATTTTCGTCCACGAAAAGGCGAACAAACATCTAAAAGAAAACCAACCGCACATTAAAATATCAATTAGATGAAGCTTTCGATTGATTTCTCGACCAATGATGGTGGCATAAATCTCTGTTTTTCATCATTTTCGGCATCCCCTCATTTTTACCATCATTCATTACATTTCTGATTTTCAAGTAAACTGTCTTAAAGCCCTCGAATATTGCCAAGTAATCCACTGACAATCTTTCACATCCTCCCACTCTTCCTTTAAAGTTGGAAACATACAACCATTCTAAAAAGAGGAATATCGAGGTATAAATACTCTTTAATACTGGTTATTGCTTTTCAGAGGTTCAAAGTATTTCTAAAAAGATTAGAAGGCTGTTATTATCAGTGCTGCTTTACAACACTGATATTTTGTAATTGAATTCTAGGCAATTACATCAACATTTTTAAGCCACAGACTTCTAATTTTACATGAATGGTTATACTATGAAGTGTTTAAAGGAATGTCCGATCCATAGACTCACGTTGAATGACTTAAGTCTCTCGGGATCTACTCCAGCGGGTGCTGTCTCATTGGCTTTCTCGCTGTCGTCATCACCATCATCTTCGTCATCTTCGTCTTTGCTGACTGAAAGATCTTCTGGTGTATCTTTGTTGGGTTCACTGTGTATTATTCCAGGGAAACTAATGCCATTAGAACCCTGTGTGAACATTAACAAAAGAATGGATATAGAAGAATTGAAGTATTTGTACATTATACAAAGCAATAGAGTCTAATGAGACACTTCCTCAAAAGGGTATTTAGCATGGTATCCCTAATATCCCATTTAATAAAATGGTGGGGAATAAAATCTCCTTACGCCTTATGATCATAGTTCCTTACTGTCTCTGTACAGTCAGAGAATGTCAGAAAAATGATTTACTTACAAAATAATCATTTTAAACAGTCAGTCTAAAAAAAAAAACAGCAAATCTGTCCATGTTATGAAACCATCCTGACAGAATTATGGACCCCAACAAATTGTTTTTTATGAAAGGAAAGGTGGCATCATGGTGAGTTCAACTGGACATCCTCAAGCTAAGTAATTGCCTGTAATTCATGAAATGTAGGAGTGCGTAGTTTGAAAAAGATAAATATCCTTCACGAAGTTAAGTTGAATAAATAGAGATCACTGAATACATGAAATCTGCGAGCAGATCTCCTTGTATTTCTAGGTGAAACGCATCATATACATTCATGTTGTACATCATTATGTTGGGTACTACATCAAAAGTAGGATGCTGAGGGGGCTGCAGCCTCCATTAGCCAGGTTGCAGCCTTATCACCTTAGCTGAGCAGGATGTTAGCGCTGCTTCGGTTTTTCGTTTTGACTGTGACCTGACATAATCTGACCTGCAGTAACAACAGACACAGGCACACAGACAATGCTATACTGTACATCAGTGGTTCTTGAGTGCCCTCGGGGCGTTGGGAAGTCTCAGAGGGGGGGGGGGGGCGCTACAGGGTTCACTGACTGAACTACATTTGGGCTCTCTATACCTGTTTCACAGTATGCCTGCCTTCTGCAGGTTTTTGTTGTTCTTAGTTTAACTGAGAAGTTAACTGAGAAAAAAAAATTGTTGAGAGAAAATTCATCATCTTTAAGGGAATGTAGGCTATTTTTTAATTCCTATATATGCATATCTTCGGACAATCTGATTGCTCGCTTGGGCGGCCGACTATGAACGGTAGGTCGAGGGGAGGGGGTGGGGGGGGCATTGGGACAGTTCAAGATGGTCGAAGAGGGCAGTCGTCTAAAAAAGTTTGAGAACCACTGCTGGACATCTATACACCTGTACCACAATTTGCATAGCATTTTGTGATACGATACCAGATAAATTATTCTGTTTCTTATATTTTATTAAAAAAATTTACATTCCAAATTGTACAAGTACATTTTGTTTTCCAAATTATACAGAAAAACATTTGATTTTAGTTGGCAAAATATAAACCTACTGAGGAAATTTGTGCAACGAAATTGTTACTGGCTCGATCAAAACCAGTTTCTAGTATATTAACAAAATGGGGGAGTGAGTGAGTGTGTATACATTTAACCTGGAGGTCGAGTGTTAAATTGAGTTTTTCATTCTAAATTTCTATGCACCGGGCTGATCTTTTGAATACCCCTGTATTATC
This sequence comes from Apostichopus parvimensis, assembly GCA_000934455.1. Taxonomy (NCBI): domain Eukaryota; kingdom Metazoa; phylum Echinodermata; class Holothuroidea; order Aspidochirotida; family Stichopodidae; genus Apostichopus; species Apostichopus parvimensis. Next base: position 12,231 of record KN893885.1, on the reverse strand, counting down.
AAAAGGGCACCTGGTGATTCTTAACAATGTTCGTTATCTTCATAGTTGTATTAAAACATAAAAAGTAAAGTTCAAGAATGATACTCTGTGAGATAAGCTTAATGTCTTGTTATATTTCTTGAATATTACTTCTTATTGTGAATAGCTAATATTACTTTAATACATCCAGGAACCTGAGCATGAGTTGTAGTTTATATCCTACTACTGTATATATTTGTGTGATCAACAGAAATCTTGATTTTCTGGCAATAATGTCATATAATTGCATGAATATATGGTACTGGCATGGCTTCTGTTTTGCAATTATCCACAAATGCATAGCTGGCAAGATAATATCAACATCAAACCATACGATGGCTGCATCATATTCTGAAACAGTGCATATTTATTTCTCTGGAGTGATCGTTAAACGTAGATATCGAATGCTATAATGTGTCTCTATGTTTTTTAATATTGCTTCATGGTTAATACTTCAATACCAGCAACTAACCATACACTTAACATTTATTGTACTATGAACATATGCACTCAACAGGCCCATCCAGATCCCTTTGCTTTAACATCCAGGTGATAGTGATATAATACATCATACCCTGCAGGACATGTTCCACAGAATCAGAGCTAATACTACTCCAGTAGTGATGAGTCTTGTGTACTTTTAAATCCAAGGCCGATCAGGTGTTTAAACTGTAAAGGATATTACGCTAAGCACTATGTACACCGAATGAAAAATTCAACAGATGGTTTAACTGCATCATGGCTTGCCAAATACACCATATTCGAGCAAGACAAGATAAAAAATACCAAACACTCCCCCTTAGATGCACACATCTGAATTTATACCAAAAATGCACACATGAGGAAATTGATCTGTATGTCAGATGGCTTTATAAGAGCTAAGAGGGTAATGCCTTCATTCATGAACTTTCCAGGAAATTTTTCATTTGGCCTGTACTACTTCCTGTGCACATAATAGGGAGGAGGCAGGGCAAAGATAACCAGCAACTGGGCAGGGTGGGAGGATGAGCAGGTGTGTACATGATATTTGATCAACAATGGCCTGAGACTAATTAACAAAGGAAAGGTAGGAGTGATTTTCAGGGGTGTCACCAAGGGGTGGCCGGGGGGGGGAAGTGCCCTCCCCAAAAAAAACTTAATCAAAAACTTTTTTTACAAAGGACGAAACGTATTATGTTCATCAGTTAAACTTCTTTCCACCGACCATCACAATAACCTGTTTTCTCACTAACAAGGTCACAGAGGCCCCGGCGTGAACGGCTAGTGCTATATCTTCACTTCTATCCTGCATGCATTTAAATTTAAATTTCAACTCTAATTTAAAAAACTTATCAAAGCAAAAGGGTTAATTTCCATATCTTGTAAAAAAAATGATCCGCCTCAATTAAAAACATAAATATCGTACAGACTAAGCCCAAAAATATTTGAACATAAAGTTACTTCAAGTTGCAAAATATAGCACCGCATCTAAGGACCCTTAATTAATTTTAAAAATTCTCAAAGGGGAAGGGGGACACCCCCTCCTCTATTAAAGACCACTCTCCCTAGTCCCCTCCCCCAGGACGGCATTCACAAATAAACATTGTGCCCCCTAATTAAGTGCTGTGCCCTCCCTGTGCCTCCCCATATGGAAATGTCTGGTGACGCCACTGCTGATTTTAAGACTGTTTGATGGCGTTCCCCTCAGAATCCTGCAGGTTCCATTATCAGTTGTCTCTGACCAGCAAGACTGACTGTTCACCAATAAAGACCAGTATATAATGGAAGGTGTGACCTAGTACTTGTAACGTCAAGGATAGCATTTATTATTCACAAACAATATTTACTTCTAGCCGCAATACTACTCAACAACCCTTAAAAGACAACTCCATATGTTTAAGGATGGAGCTTATGGTTACCTTTCTTTACTGTACTTCATCAACAGATGGCAGAGAATAAACAGGATGTTACTTATACCAACTTTCTTAGAAATTTTAACATGTCACTAGCTAGTTTTGATTCTTCTGATGTTAGGTCAAAAGCATCATAATAAATTCTGCCTCCTTAAGTAGTGGATTCAGCTATGTACATACGTTGAGGAGATTATATTATACATGGAGAAACTAATTTCAGGAAGCCACATAGCATATGCAGTGTCACCAGTAGAAAGTTGTCACAGTGCCTTTCAAAATTGTTGTGGGTTCACTCAAAATTATTCAGAGCCAAAGTCCACCCACTGTCTTTTATGACTTGTTCAGTCTGTCCTTTTTCCCCTCCATGATTTCTTATGCGTGAAAGCCTAGATAGAAAGTGCCTGTTCTGTAAATCCCTCTCTTTTTTCTTTTTTATTATTTTGTTGTCGTAAACACATTAGCAAAAGAATAAATTAGGTAAATTTAGGGGGAAACTGAATTCTGGCATAATGTGGGTGTACTTCAACAGTCAAATTTGTCTACTACAATAGATTAATCATCTTTAAAACATTTTCAGTTTTAAAGCGTAATTGTTTGCTTCATGGAGGATAGACTCCTGCTAGTGCTGCAATATAGATATCGTCACAATATGGGAGTGATGGAAAGGGGAAGTTATGTACTGGCACCAAATTATGCACCTGCCACCCTGAAACTAAATGTTTGATCAGCTGCTTGTAAGCGAATCATAGCCATTGGACCTGCTCCTCCTCATAGGACTTCTGTAGAGCTATCTGTATAATATAACTAGTTTCATCCCAATCTTGGTCTCAATCCCCTTTCTAAGGTCCATAGCTTTATTCACACATCCCCGCTACTATAGTTTAGGAGGGGGAGGGATGGGGGGCTTTAATTCTATTCTTTGTCTTAAAAGAGAATTGGAATAGAAATTATACAGTACAGCTGGTAGTTAGAAGCTGTTAACTCCATTTGATCCTACAGACAGAACTGTTGCAATTTTAACAAAAACAATAGTCATATAAGTGTGGTGTTTCATCACTCCCAATCACAATCTCCCTTGTTACTGCCCACTCCCACCACCCCCACCCGCCTGTTAACCGAAGACTACAGGTCAAATGTCTCTATGAAAGATTAGTTCATTATAAATAGGAACAATTAAACTAATTCAACTAATGTAAAGCCAAGTGCATTTTTTCCATATCAACCGAACTTCTACAAATCTGCACTTTTTCAATACAAGCTAACACTTGTCAATTTGATAACGGCAAATCGTGTTTCGTCCCAAAATCTTTCTCTGAGAATTTTCTTCAAATATTGCATCCCAAATGCTTGCAAAATGCAAAAATTGCTATACCAGTGCAAAGATGTATTATAGCATATTTTTTTTTGGGGGGGGGGGGGAATTACACAGAAACCATAGTATTTTATAACAAACTTCCAAGCCTGCTAAACTGCTATAACACACTTTGAATGTCACTTAACTATTCCCTGTTGCCCTTCCAGTGTTTTGTTCTAACCAGTCATGTTTCTATCCTGCCACTAGCTTTACTACCAGTGAATACATATTCCTACCTGACACACATTATCCTTTTCAACCATAGTTTAATATCTTATACTATGCTGTCTACGCAACTGAAGGTCCAATCCCTGCATCAAATGATACCCCCATTAATACTATAGTGTACGCAATCATCCCCATACACACTGCAATCGAATGCAAGCCATATCCAGTAGATAAAGACACAGGCTCACGTATCATGCACACTGTAAACCATTTTATGCGGCGACACTAAATTCTCTCCATCATACAGCAGCCCTTTGGAAGCAGGTGCCGGCAATGCACCCTGGGTTTTCAAATTACACCGTTCAAAGGTTTCCATAAATTCTTTTTCGCTTTCCAAAATTCCGAGTACTTCCAGCAGCGGGGAGAGTTCTGGCGGTTTTATCAGTTTTGTGCAGGGCCAGCTGTAGTAATTATCACCCCGGTTGTATGCTAGAATCGCAGGTGTGCAAATAAACGGGACTGATTTAGGCAACACACCTTCCTTGATGACAAGGCGACAATGTGGAGTCTACAGAAGTACTGTGTTTCAACTGAACTGGGGCTCAGTTAGGGGACTAGTCATTGCTGATTACCATAAAGACAATGCAATAATAGCGTTATAGAGTGATAAAAAAAAACAGTAAACCGAATTCTTGTCAGTCATAGAAGTCTTGAAGACATCGGAAGAATAAACTTAAACCAATCAGGGTGATGTGGTTGATGGGATTGATTTGGGATCTACAATGAGAGTCATAAATTTTCCTACTTGAGGTGTGTCGTGTGAATGTTTTTGAGAAATCACAATGATATCTGAATCTGATTTGGATTGTGAAACATTTACAGACTTTTTAAAGTATGGACTGTGTTTACTGGGGTAAAACAAACAAAAATAAACACTTGTTAGTTTGAGCAGACAGCTGGTTTTGCCTTTCTGAACTAGTATTAATCTACTACTTTTTAAGATAACAAACTATGATGAGAGTCTCAAGAAATTGGAATTTTCATCTAAGCAAAAAGAAATACGTGTGTGTTTTATTTATTTTCTTTCAGAATGTCCGCATTTTGTGATGTGTATGGTTGATATCATTCGCTTTCAATGCATCCCAAAACTTGTAACTTGCAATTTAACAGCCACACAGAATCAACAAACATTTTAACATCAAATCTGTTTGTTCACTGAAGCATTATTTTTTATATGAAATCAGGCAATATTCTATGCTGAACAGATTTTTCAGTTACAAAACTAAAATCTTATGCCTCTTATCAGTTCTGTTTGCACAGTATAGTTTCCAAAAATACACCATCCCCCCCCCCCTTTCCCCTCAAGAACAACCCCTTTTCTTCCCTTTTACTCTCTGGAAAAAAAAGGACAAGTTTTGGATTCATAAGAAACAGTTATGATTTAAAAGGTTCTTGTAAGAATGTAAAAATGTAACTATAACAGACAGTTGTTCACCTCTGATTTGAGTTTGCCCCGAGGACCAAAGATATAAACTTACATTGAAGTTGATTATATGTAGATGGTGTAGCATTAGACACAGAAACAACCTGACATGTCAATTTTAATGTGTTTTGTTTTTCCTTTCTTTTTAAAGTTAATCGATTGTAAATGTCACTTCTGTGTGGTGCCCAAATATTAAAAGTTATTTTATATTTTTCAAAGTCCTCATTAGGGATCCCCTATATTTGTGGAGGGCGAACTAGACCAACAAAATGTTTCAAGGGGAGGCTAAAGTGTTCTCAGGGTCGGTACAGTAGTAAGGAGGGGTGTTAAATTTTAAAGTTATTGTTGTCTATCCACGATAATCAGTGCACAAAAAGGATGACCTTTTGTGACGCAAAGATTTGAGACCATGCTAACTTCAATTGTCAGCGATAAAAAAATGTAATCCAGTGAAGTGCTGTTTTGTATTTTTTTTTTCGGGTTAACCATCATTAATATGAAAACCTCTGGATCATTCTTTTAAAGGTTGAGTTTGCTACAAGCTGATGGCAGATTTCTTCAATCATTCAAGGCAAGAAGAACCTTGAAAGAAAAGGTGGGAGATAGGGATAGGGGGAAAATAAAATGCATTACTTCCACCAAAATCAGTCAAAATTGCACCAGAAATAAGGAAATTAGGAATAAAAGTCAAAAGTCTGCCAGTTTTGGGAAAATCAGAAAGACTACATGAAATTCTCTGTAAATATTGTGACAATCGAAAGTAAAACCACATTTTAAAGCAACTAAATAGTTTCATCCTGACAGACAGACCTAGAAAGTTGCAATTTTAGTTACATGCTAAATAAAAGGGTAAGTTTGTAGAAACCTAAGTCCTGGCTAAAATCAAGTTTCCCATGTACTGGCATTTACCTGTATAATAGCACATATTTATACAATAGTTACTGTACAAGCTTATGGGAGCAGCCCAACAATATTTGTTGACAATAAGAGCTCAGTAACACTGGTATTATGTTAGGTATGGAAATCAAGCCCATCTTTTAGCAATGATTCTAATATCTAATGTCAATAAAATGCTAAAGAAAATAAGTACTTTTTTTGTCTACTGACAAATGGCAATACCAACTGGCATTTAGCCAGTAAACAGCCTTTATTTTGAGGCCTGATATTGTAGATCATTTTACCTGGGGGTATGTGAAGGGTACTCAATCATTTAATTGCATAATTTTGGAATGAAACCTTGGTCATCATAACAATATCTGTGAAAATTTAAAAAGGAAAGTCATTTTAATTTGAAAACAAATATAAAGAGTGATTGACACAGAGAAGCAGATTACATCAAAGTGAAAATATCAATTTAACATTTTTTAAAATTTTTTTTTGTAACTTTTAAGGCAAAAAACATACCTTTTGCACTTTTGGAGGTGACGGACTACTGCTTTCCTTTCCCGGTGATCTTGATACAGGACTAGCACTTGCTCTTCCTTCACCTGGGAGGAGGAAATGTAAGCAAGCTTAAAATTATTGAGAAAGTAACCTACAGAGAACGTGACTTTTATCGGTTCAAATCTTTGTCAAGTATTTCTATTCGCCCAAAATTCACCCAGCTTCTTATTTGCATAATTTGCAAATATGGTTAAGCATATGTGCATAACTCTGATGTGGAAATGTTGTAGGTTTTATAAGGTCTAAGTTATGAAATTGCTTTTATTTTGAAAGTGTATTTCTCTGTAAACAAAACTATGGAATTGTGTACTGGCTGGAAGAAGCTTGCCACAACCACAACATGTAGACAACTGTATTAAAGATACATTTATGAACAGTTATGTCAATGTGTTGCCAGAGACTGTCTAAGATGTTGCTCCTTGAAAGATTTTCAGAGGAGAAAGAATTACACTTTGATGTAGATTTATAAAGATTTCAAAATGGGGGATTTTTTGTTCTTTCAAATGCAGCGATATGTCAACTGAACAATACTTCACTTGTTTATATCAATATGACTACCCAATCATATCAGACATTCCTTGACTGGACACCTGCAGCACCTTTGAGAATTGTTCTGCAAATTATGTTGTTTCTTTGATAACTGCATTGTGTCGCTATAACCTGACATCTTAAATACCAAAACACAGCTGTAATATTCATTGGAAACTTGTGTTTTTGAAATATGCTGAATGTTGCAGGGCAAATGTTCAGTGCAGGTAAGACAAATTGTTCTTGAACACTGATGGCCATCAGAATAACAATTCTCTTTCCAACAAGACTACATAATGTGACAGTGTGAAAACAGACATAGTGTAGCCTCTGACCAACCTCAGAGGATGTTGATTATAAGTTTATGGGATGGATTGTAGTTAAAAATTGTTACATTTTCAAATGTAAAATGTAGACATCCTACATCACACTTGTGTAGTGCTTTTAATGTTTTCATCCGAGGTTTCATTCACTAGTTCATTGACTGTATCCAATAATCACAAGCCCTTTTTTTGTTGTTGGTACAAACCTTTCTTGAGATCCAGTGGAGCCTCATAGGAGGGAACAGCCGCAGCTTCAACAGAGCCCATACTTCTTGTGTCTGATGTTACACTAGGATCAGTCATATCCGTTTCACCACTTGCTTCAGACAAAAGATCCTGAAAAGAGAAACAGAAAATGAACATTAGAAACAATAATCTCCACTCGAGCTTTATCTCTCTTCCTTTAGATGTCTTCTCCACCCCCCCACCCCCCACCCCAGCCATAGTTCACCCATTTTTGACTCTAGAACTGGTGCATTGTTCCATATCTATCATGATCACAGATCTTTACATGTTCATTTTTTCTTTTTAATTCTTACCCAAACAGTGGAATCATTTGACATCTATGAATTAACTTTAGCTGAGAGCTTCATATGCAAATAAGGTGTTTTTTTAAAATAGTTTTAGGATATTCACATCAACATTTGCTGTGAAAAGTAACAAATTTTGACATACAACTTTGTGTGTACATATAACTACTGTAGAACCAAGCCCAGAAGATCCATGTTAACTATATTCATGTCATTAGGAAATACAAGTCCTGTAAGATTGTGCAAATCAGCACAATTAACATTTCCACTCTCATTTTCATTTGTATATATCTTTTCAATTTATCACTACTACAAAGTACACCTTACATATATCTATTTATGTAATCATAACAGTAGCTAATTCCGTTCATAGGTTGGTCCAAACAATTTTATGTGCTACTGTTAATCCTCTGTCTTCTACACCAAAAGCCTTCAGAAAAAAAATTTCACATGAAATCTCTTCCCTGCCACCCCTTTCTGGTTTTTATAGAATGCAACTGGGGGAGGGGGGGGGGGAGAGGAGGTGTGATCCCTAGTTACCGGTATGCTCTTTAATGAAAAGGCTTTATTGGGATTGCCATCAACTAAAGGGCTGGATAGCTCAGTTGGTCACTAGTTCGAATCCCATTCTGGCCATCAATTACTTTACTCTTTTCTATTGCCCAAGCTATCCACGTTTTCCATTGTTCACAGACTTAATAGTGTAACCCTAGACACTGGTAACTTGTCGCACCCACAAAGGAAAGTGTGCGCAGTGGAAACAGACACTCTCGATCAAGGTACTACCGTGCCATGTATCTAGGCCTCCCATGGCCCGTGGGGACATCTCATGGAGTGCTTCCACAAGTTTTCGCACACAAAAATGAGCTGCTTTGTTGGAATCAATTGATCGATGATTCAACCATCCAAGATTAACATAGACAAATACTGTAAATTTGCAATAATCTTATATAAGGATGTGTTGGTCAGTTCGTAGCCAATGGCAATAAGCTTGATCAGGATTTGTTTATTTCTTTCTCTCCCTCTCTTTCGTGTAATTCAAACATGCGCAGCGACAGAAAGTTACGTTTGCTGCAAATTTTACAGCTACTTTATACATGAATCTTTCATGTGGAAAGAATTATAGCACTCTCTCACTGAAGGATAAAGTTGTACCTCAGACCAAGGCCACGAAGGAATACCATTGTCCAGAGCAGCTACATTGCTATCTCTTGGCATCACAAATTTACAGGATACTATCATACACCATTGACTTACAGTGCATGCTACAATAAATACCATATAAAGCATCATTTAACTTAAAAAAACAAGCTCAGATATATTAGCCAAGTCCTAATTATGTTACAGGGGAAATCCCTTCCCGTTAAAATGATTAGAGGGTAGAAATATGGTTATGAGAGACATATCAAGCAGGATGTTTTAATGTTCTCCTAGTTTTTGTACAGTTTATACACATGCACTTGACAATGTGGCATGTTTGAAGTAAGAAACTTATTAATGCTGAAGTTCAAACTCAAGGTGTCAGCATTAGGGTTAGCTAAATGTTAGTTTAATTCCTGCAAATTGCAAATTGTGTCTAGCCTTCCTTTTACAATACTATGAATGCAGGCATTTGTTAACAAATGTCCAAGCTTTCACTGCATGAAACAATTGATACAGTAGGTATATTGGTTATTGGAATCTTGTTTCTGTATGTAGGCCTATCCCTTTATAGTATAGGTTTTCAACCAAAGAACCTAATCCAGCCATCAAAATGAAAGAAATCTGAAGACAAAAACAACATGCTCCGAATCATACCTGCCTACAACGCATAAATTAACCTAATAATGATTGGCCTAGTAATGGTTAGGCCATAACATTTTTTACTATAGTGTAGCTAGGTCTTCCTAGGCCTCAGAAACCTAACTGTGTTATCTAATCTACTATGTCCTATAATAGGCCTAACTGTGTTATCTTATCTAGGCCTACTTGTGTTACATAATCTACTGAGTGATACAAGGCCTAGCCTAGGGGCCTAGTAGTATTGTAATTCATGGTTAGGCCTAGCCTAGGCCATAACATAATTAATTATAGGCCTAGGCTAGGGACTATCCTAACTTCCTCGGCCTAACTTAGGACATACTGTACCCTATGCTTATAGCTCTGTGTTAGGTCTAGCATATCATTAGAATCGGTCTGCCTTCGCTCATAATGATTAAGTTGTAAGTTTAGTGGAATGAAAGTGAAACAACGCTAGTATAATTGGTAAGGCTAACTTAGTTTCCCAACAAGTTGTTTGTATGCATATGGAATATATATGCTGTAAAAAGTTACATAATTAATAACTTTAGAAATTGCATGACCTAATGGGCAAGTATTTAATCACTTGCAAATGGCTTTGCTGTTAAATAACTTACAGTTGGGCTACGTTTATCGTCATAACTGCTTTAAAGTTTTATTAATGAAGTTAGTAATCAGCCTAACGTTAGAATAAAAGTACTAATTTAGACCTACACTAACGTTAGGCCGGTGTTGGGAAAATCAAACGAGTTACATGACTGTCAGAAGTGTGGACTGTGGTCACTTAAATCCATGATTAAATATTTAATATTCTGTGCTTATGCTCATTTAATCTAGATCATTCATAACGATATACCAAGTAATTCCGGTAGCAACGTTTCCTGCCTGTCATCAACAGCACCATACTTCCTTAATGAAGTTTTTTATCCGATTTTTCTAAACAACCAAGGGCAACATTTGTCCATCCAAACTCAGTCCTAGCACAAGGTGCACTACTGCCCCAAGTGACGTGATTTGCCCGCCATTTGCGAGGACCATGACTTTGGGTAATATCGGTTAACACAATGAGCCTATAAACCATACAAGTTACCAAAGGCAGCCCCGCAGGCTGCCAGCCAGACCACTGCCGATGTCGTCGTGAAGCTAACCTTGCCGGTCATGGTTGGCAACTATACAACATTCTACAGTACATGGATAAAATTTACATTTCAATTCATGCGCTTCGACACGTCAAGGAGCCATACCTCAGAAAAATCCAAACTTACAATTCGGCGTAATTAGGGTCTACCGTTGAACCAATCAATTTACCCATACTTCGAAACCTGCTCAGCATTTTAATTGCCCCTCCCCCTGTTTTCAAATTTATGAACAGAAATCAGTTGCACTACAACAAAGGCTTACGACACATCGACGCAATTACTTCACAGATTACAGCTGGCACTAATAAGACTTCCGTCACCCCTGTCATTCCTTTCCCACAAATTATTTGCTCGTCGGGTAGAATTAAAGGTGGCGAACTTGTGTGCACGGGACCATCTTTTGTATTTGGGAAAGGGGTTGGGGCCCCAATAAATTATATAGGCCTACGCATATTTTGTTTTTCTCAAAACAGGGTAGGCCTACATAGCGGAAATCTTTTATTTGGTTTCTCGGTTCCCTCTTTACCGATATTTTCCTTATTCACAGGCTCTGTCGTTAGTACTTTCTGGCCTGGGTCCCTCTTCCGAGAAGTCTGGATTGGGTAAGCTTTCTTAGAATGTACTTTACGATTGCAATAACTCTTGCATACGGTTCCTTAACAGTAGCCTATACAAATACGACAGCACGTTACCTCAGTATTGTCCTGACTGGAAGTTTGCGATTACCTTCCGTATAGGCTGTTCTATCTAGAATAATCCATAAGGAATAATACAATCTTAAACCACCTTCCTTGTTAGCACCGCTTTACGCATTCAAATTCTGAACTTTTCTGTATATTGGAACTTTCCTGATATACGCAATATATATATTTTTAAGTCCTATTGGCAGTATAGTTAATAGTAGCACATTAACATTACGTACACACGACTCAGGCTATTGAGCTATCCGGTATAAAGTTTTTGCAATCCACGAATATTACCATAAACGTTATCACTAGCCCAAGTAAGTTGGTTCCATTAACCTATATTGGAACCATATTGACAAATAGAAGCTCCCGGCAATCACAAACTCTGTAACATGTTTTTCCGACGAACGCATCACGAATATTTCCTGATAGTCACGTACGTAGACCAATTCACTTGATTTCACTGTCTATATATACGTATATGATATCTTAACAAAATCTCCTTACCATTTTTAAAGTTCCTTGATACATATATATTTCCCTATAATTTCAGCCAATATAGTCGACTCAGCTCACACGTCGCACACAAACGGTGCAACCGGACACACACCTATAGTTCGGCGAATTTAGTCGTTGGTTTCAGAATGAGCAAATCGAAAGCAAATTATGACACAACTATTCTTTCTTTCAGACAGTTGTTGTAAAATACGTACCATATTATTTTAATAAACAAAATTTTAACCAAATTATCATAAAGACAACGATGGTGATCGTTTTCTAATACTTAAATCAAGTTCGTAAAGTGGTTTTACTTACAGTACATATATATCTTCAGTATCCTAACGAAAAATCTCTATCCGAAATGTTTAGAAAGAAGAGTTGCGTCTT